>JADLZN010010492.1:0-156238 GCA_018155175.1 Sinocyclocheilus anophthalmus
GGGAGGATGTGCTCTTACCTTTCGTGCACAAAGTTTTTAATGGGGTTACAGAGCATGAAAAGAGCAGATACAGCAGTGGTGACGATAATCTGCAATGACAGGATGGTGTAGACCTTGCGGAGGAAATCTAGAGAGAAATAAGACTTGAGTGTCAACACTTCAACCATACATATACTTTTTTAATATATATATATTAGTAGCTATTATATATAAAATACACATTCATAGTAAATAAATAATTACATTAAAAATAAAAATATATAGATTATAATATATAATTATTTAAATATATTTCATGACTTGTCTCTCTTCACAGGGTTTATTTACATTCACACTAAACGTCGACAAGCAGGTTTGACAACTACATAAGAAACATGCAGCATTTCTAAGAAAACTAATAATCACATTTGAGGGGAAAAAAATCTACAAGTAGCCTGTCACGACAGCTTTTGCGCCATATGTCTTCTTTTTAACTGGACCTCATGATGAAACAAGGTGAAATAAATAACTGAAATGAAATAAGGATCCCACTCCAGCTGTTGTACATGTTATTGATTTCTAGGCAATGCTATTGTATGGACTGTATTACCGATTACGTAGACACCAAAGCCTTTGAAATACATGTAAATCGTGACTTACCCATCCGGATGTGGACGCTCGCCGTCGCGACGTTCGTGCCATAATTAAAATCATCCTCAATGGATGATCGCGGATACTGCTCCTGATTCATGTTTGATCGAATTAAACGCGTATTATTTACTCATAAATACAAGCGATAATACGACGCTCTCTTCCGTCTTTCTGTGGTTCGTTTTGGATTTCGTCCTTCAAAGATGTGCTTACTGCCACCTAGCGGATCAATCCACAAAAAGTGATTGAATTCTGCTCTAGATCTGTTTTTATACAGTATGTGCTCTAGACCAGTGTTTCCAAACCGGGGTGCTGCCGCGGGTAATTTTTATTTGTAGCTATCATTATTCATTTCTTTATTGTTCTTATTTTATTACTGACTGCTTGCTTGTCATTTTTTATTCAATTCAAAGTTTGAAATCAAGCTATCTCGTGCTACTGCACCAAAATTGACCCCCACTGTAAAAAAAAAAAAACAACTGACTGAGTGAGCCAAAAATGTGTGAGAAGCTAGTTATATGGTTAATTAAATAGGTTTACTATGTATAAAAGCCTACATAAAATTGTCATATAAAGGTGGTCTCTTCATTAGAAAATGAGCCCTACAACTTATAAAATTTTTTTTATAATGTAATATAAAAATATCTGTATGACATTATATTCTGCAGTTCTTCCCTGTTGTACCGAATATCTATACTTTTCAAATGATCATATCGAAGTTAGAAATTCAAATATTGTGACAAATTTAATTTTGTAGGGTGCCACAAGTTTGCTAAAATTTCCAAAGGGTGCCGCGACTAAAAAAAGGCTGGGAAACACTGCTCTAGATACAGTAAAGAGTTTTTATGCTAGTGTGCTATTCGCAGTTAATGTGTGTGTTTTTAATGCGGTCTAGAGTGGACATTTAGTGAGATATCCTCAAATACACTCAGCAGTTTACAGTCAGTAATATTATTGAGTTGTCATTGCATTCACGTTACATGACTGCTAAATAAAAAATATAAAAAAAAAAAAAACTTTAACTGACCGCCAAATGCTCGTGTAAACCTAAATTATTAAAGAATTATTAAAGATGTGTATATATATCTGTGTGTATATATATATATATAGCTACAAATAAAAAAACCTCTAGCTGAATAACTGATTTTGGAAATCACAGATACATTATTCCTTTATCTTCCCTAAAAGTACATCTACAATTAGTATGCACCACCAAGGAATCATTTGAGTCGGTTCTTCAATGAATCATTAGCTGGATAGTAAAACGATTCGCGATTCAGCCTGAATCGTTTAGACGATTCATACACGCACTTAATTACTTGAAGCGGTAAAACTATAACGCGATACGAATACAAAGTACAAAAACACTAGATAAAGTGGAAATATTCACCTATACATTAAAAAAAAGACCGAAAAGGGTTCTACCGTTTGCCAGTGATGGAGAAGATCATGATTAAGAGCAACACCTGCAGCTTGTGAACGACTCAGGTAAAGGCATTTTCCAAACAACATAAGTTAAGCGAAACACGAAAAAGTACTTAGTACCAAAACTTACCATAATGCCATATGATATATGAATACAATCAAGAGTAGGCCTATCTCATCGTAATGTTTTATCAGTACCGTGTTTGTTTTTACATGAGCCTATTCTTTGAAGCACCATATGAAAAGATAGACCAGTTTGCTAACTAATTGCTAATTTTGACAACTAAATGGCTCATTCTATAACTGGGGGTACTTTTCACAATCAACAAAAAGTACAAAAACAATTTTAATAAAATTTCTTGGTTTCAGTTTATATAATGTTTTTCATTAGTGTAACATATGTGCAAGTTGCCAAGCTTAATTATGAAACACTTTTGGTATTACAAGGGAAAGGGTCATTTCCTTGGTGAAAGGTATTGTTTTAAAATAATTGTATTTTTCATTGTGATATTCACTGCACAGTCAAGAAATGCATTTTTTAATCATTTTTCTGCCTGGAAGGTAATTTTGGTGATTTCAATAGATGTTATGCAAAACTCCAAACTGTGTGGATATTAAATATGCCTTGAAAAGGTATGAGAATTAGCATTCTAGTTATTTAAAATGTAATTAAACAAACAAAAAAAGCATTATAGGTTAGCATAGTTGACAACCATTGTGACTGTTGATTTTGATCATTTCAGTCACATTATTTTCTTGATCATGTTAAATTCAAATTTGAATATATTAAATATTAACTGGGGGTGGACACTTACAATAAGTTCAGAATGTACACAACAAGAAAATTACATCAAATGAGGCTGGTCACATGGTGTTGTAATAAAATGTATTAGTTGTTCGGTTTATTTTTCTGAAGTAGATTTAAGAAATATGTTGAATATAGATAATGTTTACTATAATCTTTTTTTATTCATTACTTTGAACTCATGACCCTCTCATGTCAAAAACAAACACTGCAAAAATGTAGGGGACATCAGGGTAATTTCAAGAAAAATGAAACGTATGATGAACAATTTTTTTAAATAGAAAATTGTTAGAAAAAATATAATCAACATCAGTGGTCATGGAATGTATCCTAAATTATGGATACTAAATTAAGACTTGTCAAACCATCTGATATCATTATGATAATAATACTTTTTTGGGATTTTTTGTTCTCTCTCAATATTTCCCTTTTCTTGGACACCCCACAATAGTACACAAGGTTACTTGAATGTAGAGCCTGTGACAACTTGACCCGGTCTTCCTTATTTATACAATTCCTGACATTTTGACAGTGTAAATGACAAAGAAAACGACAACATTTTGAACACAGTTTTGGTCCCCCACTTGTTAGGCCAGAGTTGCACCCCTAAGTATACACTAGTGCCCTAGCACAGGCCATTCGGGAGAATGAGATTAGCACACATTCAAATACAAGCACAATTCTTCTTTACATAATTCATTCCAAACGCCTTAATTTAAATTTCCCAACAGGTACGTTGAAGAATCCACACCGCCGTCTGTCATCTCTTTTCCATTCTCAGAGGGGTTTCCTGCACCTGCTTCCTTTGTGATGCTAATCAGCTAACACAAGTAAGTAAAAGACCCCGTGGAGAGCTCCACCTCATATTTAACCAACACATGTTCATTCTCAGACGATCCATTCTGCTATTTTTAATATTCCAAGCTAAATATACTTCAGGAGAAACAGCTCTAAGCTGCATTTTTAAAACCTAATCCTCATTTATTTTAGTTGCTTTAATCAATGCAGCAGAGGTTGGCTGTAATACATGTTAAATGTAGTCTGAAATGAATGTAGAGAGTTTAAACATAGCAGTTTCTTTTGGGGACAGCAGATGGCAGACTTGATCCAAACCTGTGGTTAAAGCCGTTAGAGCAAGTACAGTGCATATCATTTCCCCCCAAATAAACAGCTTTTTTTAGTAATTTATGGAAGTGATATTAATACTCCCCTGTCAGCTCAGTTTCTTGGTTTACAGCTTACTGATGTTAGTGTTTTTCTGTTTTGCATTCTCTGATGGCGTTGTTTGGCTGTGTGTTTTTATCTCATACTGTGCTTCTTATACTGTATTCTTTATACGTGTAAAAAGTAGTATGCTACAGTACTAAACTTAAAAACTGTTGTCACAAGGCCTCATTATCATGATTGGCACACAGTCATCTCACAAATGGTTGTTTTGCATTTTTTATTTAATTTAGTGGAAAACGGTCTTAACTTTTGGCAGTCTGAAAAAAAATAAATTAAGAAAGAGATAAAAGAGAATAGCTGTTGACTATCACTAGCGCTGCACCTCAGTTCGCCTACTAATATCGCCTACATTTTTCTTCAAAAACGCTATTGTGGTCCAGTATTAGCCATTAATAGTGTGCATGGATCTGCACTTAGTTATAGACCATCCAGGTACCTTTGGAATACTTATTTCAGCATACTATGATTTGGGACACACATTCTAATGTTAAATACGATTTAGGGCAGGTCGTACATGAGTTGGGACACAGCATAGGTCTAGTTGAACGCATTGCATTTTGAGATATTGTTTTGAGCCTTGTGTTATGTTGTATACGGCACATTTTGGCCAAAGTAGTTGGTATGTGCAAAAACATAAATGTGGTTTTATAGATAAATAGGTGCATGAAAGAAAACACCAATCATAATTCAGTATGTAAACATTACAGTGACATCATTCCTGTGAGTTACATTTTGAAAGTTTGATAAGTCCACGAATGTTGGTCAAAAGAGAGATCGTCAGATTTTAAAATTCTTAAAAATATGACAATATGACATAGATTGCTCACCTAAGGCTGAGTATCTATCAGACTGCTGTCTGTATACGTAAGTGGTTCAAGCTGAATTAATTGCAGAAGTTTATTATTTAAAGTTAGAGGTTTAGAATAAACCCTTACCAGAATGTTTGAGGAACATCAGTGCTGCCTTTCAAGATCTGTAGAAATGGTTGTGTGTTTTGAGAAAGTTTGAATTAGTCTTTGAGCAGTAGTGAGTTGGAGAGATTTTAAAAAAGAGAAACCGGATGAGGCGTGGTGGCTCATTACCCCATTCCTATACATTTAACCTAAGCGAATAAAAAATAACGAGATTCTTTATGAACTCTCCTCATCACTCTTTAACTTTCCTGTCAGTCGAAAGCCCTTTCAGTTAAATCTTCAGCCTTTCACTTGTTCAGCTTGAAGAATCCTTCACTGTCCGTCTCACCAACGGCCCACCACAAGCACAAACGAAACCCTGCGCACCATTCACACACACACACACACACGCACACGCACAACATGCGTCGTCTTCAGACGTGAGCTTTGAACGAGGTTTGTGAAGACGTGCCTCTCTGTCTGAATGTGGTGTTGGCCTGTTTTTTTTCTTTTCAATATTCACTGGGTTTATTAGAGTTGAGAGGGACAATGACATATGAGTGACTAGAATTTAAGGTCGTTCTCTGTATTTTCACATTCCTTTGTCATACTCGCGTGTAAATAGCAAAGCAATCCTGCCTGCAATTTATCTACTGCGGTATGATGAGTACAACATTTAATATCTTATTAAACTAGCAATGTGATATTCAATTACGATACTCAAGTATATGCTCAAGAAGTATATACATATGCACATATTGGGTTAAATACATTTATATTTACACTTATGCATTTAGCAGATGCTTTTATCAAGGAACACACGGACGTACAAAGGCAGGAGGATTCACAATGCAATTTGGCAACATATGTAAAATAACTAGCCAATAATCCGTTTTATATTGCATCTCAGCATTTTTCAATATTGAATGATGTGCAAATATATAGATTTCTCTCCATATTGGATTTTTCGCCCCTCTGAGCGTGTCACAAAATTGTGGAAGGCCATTTCCACCACATAAAAAAAAAATGTTTTGGTAAATCATAGTTATGAGAAAAAGTCACCATCTTGACAGTCATATTTATGAGATGACAATTTCTAAATTATGACATTCTAAATCATTATAAGATAAAAGTAATAATTATGACATACAAAGTTTAATGATCATAACTATGACTAATTATTTTTGTCAGAGATATATCGGAAGTAAGGTATGACGGACAACTGATCATATTATACTAATGAAATACTGATATAAATTGTGAAGTTTAAAGTTAAAAATGGGATGAATAATAATATAATTTGTTTCAGTTTATGTCTTAGTACCCATGTCGAGAAAATTTCTGGACTTAATGTGGACAAATAGGAGCATCTAGTTTGACGGTTTCTATCTAGGAAGCCATGATTTTGGTTCTATGTGTCAGGAGTTGGGCTTCATACAAATTCTCTGTGAAATGATACACGTGATGCATTGAGCTGCCTGAGAATTGGCTAAACGGAAACAAGGAAGGCTAATATTAGGACCAAGAGTATGCCTCTGGCCAGAAATATGCAACAAAAAAAGAAAAGTTTTTCCTTTTTAGAGGTAATAGCCGGACAACATTGTTAAAACGATCCCTGTTCACATGGATCTGTGGAACTATGCAGAATTATGCATGACAGGTCAGTAGTTGGCGACGTGACTTTGTAAAGAAACACTAAGCGAACACGTAATGCACATGTGCATGACATCACCAAAATTTACGTTTTCATAGCTTACATAGAGACAATAACAGTATAGTATCAAAAAAAAAACTTGCACTTCCCCGAAAAGTTATTGTGTAAATGAATGACCAAAATACATACGTTTTTAGTTGAAAATGGTGTCATCTAAACACCCTCTTAGAGAGCAAGCCACTGTGAGATCTAAAATGTGCAGAAGGAGCATTTAAAATAAATCATATTTAACAAATTTAGAAAGCTGACTTTGGTGTAATGCTTTACTTCTGCCGGAGTAATTCAGATCTGACCGCACTGGCAATGCAGTGGTTGGCATCGTTTGTATTTAATTTACCTGCCATGCCTTTGCCAGTGTTTGCTTTAGGTATAATCAGTGTGTGGTAGACTACGTGGCAGATATCCGTGTGTGTGTGGCTTGGCAGCACTGAGAGTAAAACTCTAGAGCTCGCAGAGGACAGCCTGTGATTTTCTCCAGTGGTTCTGGATCACTGTTGTGCAATGTTGTCATTATGTTTTAAGCTCCTGTTGCTGTTTAGACGTCAAATTTACTTTTTACTACTTCAGGTTGAAATCTCATGAGGGAACTGATTTATTTATTATAGATACATTGACTCATGCAAGGAAACCTTGTTATTATTTCACTTCTTGAAGTTTGAGTATATTTCTTTGTATTTTTATAATGTTCATTGAAAATCTAGTAGTTAATATCCTAATATTATGTTCAGCTTTAAAATATTTGAGAAAACAACCTAGAGAACGACCCTTCAAATTTTTTAGCACGAGACCAATTGCTCTTGTAAATGCAATCACAAAATGATTTTTTACAAAATCTTTATCCAGTAATCTCAAATGAAGTGTGGGAAACCTGTTTTTAGCTCACTGCTTCAGTTGCTAACTAGTGTGGTCTCCCTCCAGGTGGTCCATGTTCTTTTATCGAGAGAGAAAAAAAGACTCCAAACTGGGAGGCACTATAGTCAGAGCTGGGATAAGACTGGGAGGATGGTTACCATAGAAACAATGCTCCTCATCTTTATTCCGTTTTGCGTCATCTGTATTCCTGAGACAGACTGTAGAATTGAGCCGCATCCTCTCTTTCTCTGCTCTGTCAGAAATAAATAGTGTTACAAGCTTTTTACTGACAAATCTGTTGCTATATTGATGCTGTTCTTATTGCCACCTGTTTGGGTGGTGACCGTTTATTATTATTATTATATTATTATTATTCTTATTATGAATGATATTTATTATTAGCCTCACAGAGTATCCTTTCTCTTGGAAAATATTAGTATCAGCAGAGTGTTTTGTTTTTTTCATTATCTGAGCTTGCTTGCCAAAATTATGGAAAACAAAATATGAAATTGGTAAATCACCATAATTATAAAAAGTAATATATATATATATATAAGTATAAATATTTATATATATATATCTATATATATATATATATATATATACTGTATATACTGTATATATACTGTATATATATATTATATATATATAATATATATATATATTATATATATATAATATATATATACAACGCTTTACATGGATAAACGGGAGAAAAATAATGATTTAAAGATGCAAGCAGAAATTCAATTCTGTAAAGTAGCTCTTAAAAAACAGAGGTCTAGGTCATAAATGATAAGATATTAAAAAGTTCAAATTTATGAGACAATTCTGTATATATGTGTGTGCTGTATATGTTTTGTTAAATAAAATATAAAAAGTAATAATTGAGATACGTCATATTTATTAGGATGAAAAAAAAATCAGTTACCACATGGTAAGTCTGATTATAATATACACATTCAACATTATGAGGTCATTCTTATATAATTATGACTAATTATGACTTTCTCAATGTCAAGTTTTTATGTGATAATAGTCTTTTTAATTCTCATAATTTTAAGTTCAATTTCAAGTACACTTTATTGTCATTCAGCCCCCAACATGGGAGAATGAAATTACATTTCTCTTACAGGTCTTGACAATAATTCAACATTAACAACAGGACAAACAGGTCAATATCTGATGAATTAGACAAAAAAAGACAATATACGTATTATACATGACATTGTAAGACACAATTAAAAATGTATACGGTGAATCTATTTCTACTTTTATTTACGGCAGCACTGACCACCAAAAAACAAAACAACAACAACAAAAAGCCACTTAGAGCAATAGGAATGTTTTTTTTTTCAGGAAAAATGTATCATATCAGCATTTATTTTATTAATTTAACATTCTAGGCTTCAGAACTTCTTCAGTAGTTTGTCATACACTCGTGTTCTTACTGCTCTGTGTGGGCATTTTTTGTACTGCTCTCCAAGCTGTCTTCTCTCTTCATCTCTGTCACATTAAAGGTCTACTGATAAATCGCAGAGCTCGTATTAGTGTCAGATTGGGGTATTTCTCACAATATCTCTTCTTTTCTCATCCATAAGCATGAATGGGGGCATAGGAATGTTGCCAGCGGCGATGGAACCATGCTTGCCACTGAGGAATCCTGGGAATGTTTCTTCTAATCAGCCGATAATGGCATACAAAGAGTCTCTTTTCCTCTCCTCTTAAGCCCTGAAGGCAGATACGCCATTTTCAAGGATTTTGTGGGTCTTGTGTGTGTCCCGAGTGCTCTGAAAGATGAGAATGAGTTTGGGAAGTTTAAGCTGTTTTGAAACGCTCAAAGATGGAGTTTATCCTCAAAGCTAAGCCGATCAGAGAATTCCGTGAACTGGAATACCTTTAATTCAGGAGCTATTCCACCCTGAAAAATAGTATTCAATTATTGCACGTATCAAGTTCTGCTTCATCCAATCATAATGTGGTTACACTGGGTCAACATGTGCCTACACAAGCTTCATTGGAGATTTAAAGTAACACTCCACTATTTTTGAAAATAGGATCATTTTCCAACTACCCTAGAGCTAAACAGTTGAGTATTACCGTTTTCGAATCCATTCAGCGATCTTCGGGTCTGGCGGTAGCACTTTCAGCTCTAGCTTAGCATAGATCATTGAATCTGAATAGACCGTTAGCATCTCGCTCAAAAAATGGACCTAAAGGTTCTTACTTTTCATCTTTAAACGGTCACTTCTGTGTTACGCGTGTACTAAGACGGACGGAAAATTAAAAGTGCGATTTCAGGCCGATATGAGCTAGGCAACTTACCTCAGTCCGGGTAATAACAAGGAACTGTGCTGCCATACCAGGGGCGTTGCAGCAGGTGCAATGATATACGCAGCGCCTGAAAATCGTCCCCAGATAGGTACACTTCCAATAAGCCTATTTTCGGTTGCTGCGTAATACATTGCAAGGAATGGTTTATCATATCGCAACTTCTTCATTTCGTCGGTCCTTGTTATACACGAGTAAACAAAAAGAGCGAGTTTACATAGGAAAAAATATAGAAAAGAAACTTTTGATCATTTTTGAGCGCGATGCTAACGGTCTAATCAGATTTAATGATTTTTGCTAAGCTACAGCTAAAAGTGCTATTGCCAGACCTGGAGATCGGCTGAATGGTTTCGAAAATGGTAAAACTCAACTGTTTAACTCTAGCGGAGCTGGAAAATGAGCCTATTTTCAAAAAAATAGTGGAGTGTTCCTTTAAAGAGGATAGATCACCACAAACTTGTCAGCAAACCCTTCAAGTAGTATGGAATTTATTGGAGGTCAATGTGTTAATCGACAGCCACTCAAATTCCATCCATACTTGAAAGCATCAAAGCATTTCATCAGCTGCAAAAAATGGCTCTGGAAATAATCGTAAAGACCTCTTTTCACTGTGTCCTTTATCATTATAGATGTGTTGCTGGCCTATAGAAGGTAAAGGGCTAGTGCACGCCAGAATGGTAACTGTCACACTAACTAAGCGGTATAAAGTCTTAATAATCATTCTAATTCTATGAGAATAGTGATGTCCACACCACAACTATAACAATAATGCTACAGAGGAACGATATCATTGGAATCAATTTCGGGACTTTTTTTTTTTTTCAGCAGATGAACAATAAAATCATTGGCAGCTGATCAGAATCCATCCTGCTTTAAAGAACTCGAGCATTTAAATTGGCAGGTGACAAAACTGCAGCGCGTACTTATAATAAACAAAACATTTTCATCTGCTGTATTTTAGAGAGCTAAATGTATCTTTAGAGCTCATTAGCATAAATTCATGATTGATTCTCAGAGCGATCAGCCAATCAGGGTAGCTTTCTAACCGTTTATAATCTCAAATAATCAGACTGAAAAATGACAGACAATGCCTTATGATTGTGCCTCATAAAGACTGATTCTTGTGATAACACAATAGAGCCGAGACCACACACACATCCGTCTGAGTCTGTGTATGTCCTCAGGGAATGTCAGACCCTGTGTCATGGCACTCGTTTATCTGCTCTATCAGTCTAAAGAGAGAGAGTCCGAGATAATGAAACCATGTCTCTGAAGATGATGGACGATCAGAAGAAATGTGAAATCTGAGCATCTGCACGTTCTCTCTCTTTTCACCCGCCAGATAAACCACATGTGATGAGAGGACAGGAGACAAATGAAAGAGCTAAAGGAAAGAAACAAGATACTCCTAAAATGAGTTTTACTTTTTAAATGCATGTTCTTCATGTTATTGTGCACCACCCCATGATAATAGTCTTTGTAATCCTTTATCACAATCATTCCATATATATTTTTCCTCATTAAACAACATTTTTTTTATTTGTAAAATATTAAGCAGCATAACTGTTTTCAACAATAATAATAAGAAATGTTATGAGCAGCAAATCAGCATATTAACATGAAGGATCATCACCGAAGACTGGCGTAATGGTGCTGAAAAATTCAGCTTTGCATCACAAGAATAAAATACATTTTAAAATATATTTAAATAGAAAACATTTTAAATTGTAATACAGTTTCAAAATATTACAATTTTAACTTGTATTTTTGATTGTTACATCAAAGCCAACTTGTGATGTTTCTGATCTGTGGCCTACAAATTTTCATCATTTTTTGTTTCTAAGCATATGCATACTCAATTATTGCAAAACTAACATTATGTGTGGACGTTCGTTGAAAGTAGCAAGGGTTGATTTTTCCTCTTTAGTCGGTGTTGAAAAAGCTGGGTTGCTCCATCATGGGGGCTGCCATGTTGAGATCACATGACCAAACTTTTGACCTCAAACGTTGACATTTTCCAGAGAACATCAGCTTGATATGTTGTGCATTGGTCAAACATCACATAAACCTCATGGCTGCACCAGATTCTGATGCTGTTGTGTTGGTCGTTTAGAAAAGTGAATAAAAGTTACTTAATTAGAGTATAACAGAATGTGCTAATGGATGCCACACAGCTGCTCCATATGAGATTATCATCAACCGGTTTTTCTCCACACACACACACAGCACACACACACACACACACACAACACAGAGACAGACAGAACAGAGGTATTTAATTGTGTCATTGAGTCAGCATTCACATGTGAGGGATGGAAACATACAGTGTTGGAATTATTTGCTCATAAAGGCAGATTTCCCCTGCTGACCGCGTCTCTAACATCTGCTATCCATTACGCACGCCCTCTCTCTGACTCTCTCTCTATCTGCGTGTCTGTTATTCTTTGGTCTTATCTTTGCACTCATTCCTAATGACATGATCAGCAGAATAAGAGTGTCTCTGCCTGTGTCCTTTTCTTTCTTTCCAAGTCTTCCTCTCTCTGATGCACCATCTCCAAAGCAGCCATAGTTCATTTCCATTTCATCTTCGTCTTTCTTTTCATATCTGTATTGTGTCTCTCTCTCATATTTTGTTCCTTCAGTGGATGAACATTGTGTTCGAGGTTGATGTTTTTCTTATCTGTAGAGGAACAGACTTGGATTTGTGAAGCTGCGCGCACATACGCACTTCCAGTTTTCATTTCCTTATGAGTGTTAGTGTCCGTGTCACACTTTATCCACGGCTGAGTAAAATCATCCATCATTTTTTTTGGAAAGCAGAATAGTTAGGCTGCCTATTATTGTTCCTGTCAAGAGCATATTTACGCTGCTTTAAAGTGCTGTCTTGGTAGGCAGCTCAATAGGTTTATAACCGCTCTAATAATGAGTGATCGTTACATGAGGACAGAGGCAGAGATGGACAGTGATTCATCAGGACTCTTGGCCTGCCGCTGTGTGTTTAGTGTGTGCGGTTTCCATTGAGAGGAAATGAAATATTGTGTTGAAATCTCTGTGTTTTCCTCTTCAAGCTCTTTGCCAACTAATTAAAATATTTAAGCTATATGAATATTTATAATAGAGGTTTTTTGTTAATTATCTACTGGTCTTTTTATTTGAAACTGGTTTTACAGTCCACACAGGCTACGCACACGCGGTTGGGGGTAAGTCCAGTGATTTATTTCTATCAAATGCTTTATTATAAATTCATGTAGTTGCACCATAAATTAACATAATATAATAACAATAATTTTGGGGTAAGACTTTTTTTGCAAGAAATTAATGCTATTATTCAGCAAGCATGCATTAAATTGATTTAAAGTGACAGTAAAGACATTTATAATGTTACAAACGATTTTGGTTCATCTTAAATTGAATCTTAATCTTTATGTATAATTCAATATAAAGGTATTCATAATGTACATTGTAATGCATTATATCTTTTCATAAATAACTGTAAGCAAAGTTAAAAAACCATTATAACATTTAAAGATTTGTTTGTCAAGTGTTTTTTAATGCATTACTCTTTATAAAGTTGTAACAATGAATAAATAAGTGTTATAACTGTGGTTACAATTATTCATGAGATCATACAATGCATTATAAGGTGCATTACAAGACATAATTAATGCATTAAAACTACTTTTATAATGCATTATATAAAAAGGCTTTAAGTAATATTACAGAAGATTTCTATTTCAAATAAATGCTGAACTTTCTCTTCATTAAATACTGAAAAAAATAAGCACCGTTTCTAAAAAAAATAAGCAGCTCAACTGTTTTCAACACTGATTACTGATTTAACTTGTCTTTTAAACCCAAGATAATTCAACAAAATTTTTTTAATGAATAAAATATGCATGTTTAACTGTATAAATAGTAATACACTTAATTAAACTGAAGGCTGTACAGCAAATAGTTTTAAGTATTCTAAAACAGATTATTTATTTTGCATTACAAAAATGAGAATAATTTTTTGTGCATTACTTTGAGACATTATGTCAGTGTCACAGTACAAAATTTTCTAATGATATTTCCTTTTCTTTAAGCATATAATTATATAAAAAATATAATTCTTTATTTTTTATTTTAGTGTGAAATATATTCTTGACAGGTTCTGTTAGATTCACCAAGCAGATGGGATACTTTTCTAGTTAATAATGTGACGATGATATGTCTTGGAATTGACCAAACGTAACAATCAGTCAGTGTGGAGTGGTAAATAAGTGAGAATGATTTTCTCGCAGAGCTGTTAGTAACATGTGACGTGGGAATCTGAGCAATGATGTTGTGTTTGTCAGTCCTATAAAGACTGTGAAATATGTTTCCTAACTAGACCGGTCCTCTAACCACTAAGTGCTTAATGTTTTGCTCTGCTATGTGCAGCGCTGCACATTCTGTGTGTGTGTGTGTGTGTTGTGTGGTGTGTGTGTGGTGTGTGTGTGAGTATTCATCTCACAGGTCTGGGCCTCCAATCCAGTGTGTGCTGTTTTGGCTAGGTGGCGCTGTGTCTCTGAGTATGATTAACAGTTGTTCCTGTCTGCTGTCAGCCATTTCAACATGTCATTTCTGACTGGGATTTTCACATCTCCTATGACAGCACACATGAAATCTGCACGTTCTTTTCATTTTTTTTCTGCAGTGACTGGAGAAGAAATGTGCAGAATGGATTTAAACAGATGATCTTAAATTTGGGAGGCAGGTTAAAAACTATTTCAGCTTGGCTCATGAATATTAAGGCAGCATAATGTTTTCTCAGTAGGTGAAATGATTTGCATGACGATTTTTTTTTTCACTGCTGCTAATGCAACTGGTTGGCAGAGCTTGGCCTTAAAGTTTTACATGGCAGTTTTCTTCATATATTGACTACTTTGCCTAATATTTGGGTGTTCAATGTATTTTTAGGAGTGGAGATTGAGCATTTGCAGTGGTAGCTCCAAAACATTGGAATAATTTACAATTGTACTAAAAATGAAAACAATTTGGAAAAGTTGACAACGTTGTCAAAATGATCCCCGTTCACCCGGATCTATGAAAATGACTAAAATGCTGTATTGTTCATGCCAGGCCAGTAGTTGGCAATGTCACTTTATAAAGAAACTCTATGCACCTGTTCACATATGCATTCCTACAGACTGAACACGTTATTTGCATGAGCATGTTGTCAACGTTTTCACAAATTTGCACATAGATGATAACACTATCATTTTTAAAAACTTGCACTTTGAAACCTGTTTTCAAAAGTTTGAATTTTCAGGCTCCTAAAATGCAATTGTTTTATAAATGAATGACCAAACTGTCGGTCTAAAGTTTTTAGTTTTTAGTTGAAATAAAATGGTGTTGTGTAAACACCCCTTTAGATTAATTGTTTTTAGGTGCAACTTAAAAGAATATTATGGTGTTGGTAATTATAATGTATGACCGATCACATCAATTCATTAAATCTTAGAGTTTTATTATATTTTGTTTTGTTATTAGTGTTTTCATTGTTATGTTTTTTATGGTTATAATTGTTTTTGTATGTGGGTCTTAAAGGGGTCATATGATGCGATTTCAATTTTTCCTTTCTCTTTGGAGTGTTACAAGCTCTTGGTGCATAAAGAAGATCTGTAAAGTTGTAAAGACTAAAGTCTCAAATCCAAAGAGATATTCTTTGGTATAAAATTAAGAGTCAACCACGCCTACCTAAAACGGCTCGTTCTAACACGCCCCCACATATCTACGTCACGATGTGGGAAGATTTGCATAACACCACCCAAATGTTCACGCGAAGAAAGAAGGCGTAACTTTTATTCTCGCTGTAGTATTGTTGCCGCCACCGCCGCAGCCATGTCGTGAAGACACTGTGTGTTTCGTTGTGTAAGTGAAACTACTTTGTTTGGCCTCCAAAAGAGGACGATATCTGCTTCGTCATGCCTGGAGCTGATCCGTGCTGGTCGCTGAGGAAATATACATCAACTTCGCGCTGAGTTTCATGGTGTTAGCTTAGTCTGTATAGCTGTCAGTGTTGGGCAGTAACGCATTACTTAATGCGTTACTGTAATTTGATTACTTTTTTAGTAACGAGTAATTTAACGCGTTATAATTTTCAAAATAGTAATTAGAGTATAGTTACAAGCCGAGGTCTCTATAAGTTACTGCCGCGTTACATTGCTGACAGAATACAGTATTTTATAATCTAGAGATTTTAAAAAGGATGTAGCACACACACTGTCGACTCAAGTGCCAGTGGATTAGAGACCTGATCCCGCGACACCCGATGCAACAGAGTGCGGCGCGGGACAACACTTAATGGGCGAGTGCGGGCGGGTAGAGACTCGTGTGTGCGGGATGCGGGAGAATAAAAAGATTCACGGGACTCTCGCAAAATAGAAATATCTAAACATAAAATATCTAAAACTAATAAATTGTTATTCATCTATTGCACAAAAGCAACATGAACTAATATAAAATATAAACGATTAACAGGTGCAAGTGTATACAGAGTTTCTATTTAGGCTATAACACGTGTTTGCAGCGTTGAGCAATGCAGTGCTGAAATTTTCATACTCACGAATCCTCTCATTATAACACAAGAATTGTAGACATTATGAAAGATTCATTATGAATATATTTATTGTGTTATAACAGAGATTTGTGAGTTTGCGATGAACTGAGATTATAAATGCAGCGCTCTTTGCTGGCATTCTGCATGCCAAACCATGCACGCAGCAGCCGCTTGCTTAGTTAAAAATAAGTGTTCTGGGAACGTTGATGCTTTAATAACAAATATTTATCGGGAGCGTGTATGCTGGGATTTCATAAATTTAATGGAGAAAAAAGTAACGTAACTAGTAATGTAACTAATTACTATTTACTTTTGAAATAAAGTAATCAGAGCAGTATGTGATTACTTTTAAAAGGAGTAATCATTAATTTGATTAAATTTTCAGAGTAACTTGCCCAACACTTAGATTGGGGGGGGTGACATAAACTCTATTGAAATCAGTGGGTTTTCTGCACTTCACGCATCATGTTAAGAGCTTTCCAATGCAGTCACTTATTAGGTTCCATATCAGTTAAGATTTTGCCTTATAAGGCAGACAGCAAGACAGTTTGCTTGGTTTTGGAACAGAGCCCCAAACGGTCCTCTCATCCAAACGCACGTTTTCTGGTTTTTGTCTTTTTCGGCCGTCACCCCTCTCTCTCTCGCTCTCTGTTGGGGCGGGGGTGTGGGGGTGGGGGGGGCTGTTACTCAGGATCCCAGTAACAGGTTGGATATGGAAAGCATGTTGCCCCCAGCAACCAATCCGTCGCTAGCACCACACAGACTGTTACCATGGCAACTAAGGGGGCAGGAGGTGTAAATGGGATGATGTGGTTCATCGAGTGAGAGCAACAGTGTGTGAGAGAGAGTTTGACGAAGATGGAGAAAATGAATGTGTTACACTGAAATGGAAAACACCTGTCTGTCTATCTATCATTCTGTCGTTCTATCTCTCTTTCTCTCTGTCGTTATATCTCTCTCTCATTTCCATATATCTATATATATATCTAGGGTGTGTATATATATGGTGTGTGTGTGTGTGGTGTGTGTGTTGTGTGTGTGGGTAAAAAAAAATAACCATCGCTGTTATGCACTAAAGTGAACGTGTCGCTGATAGCAATGTTTATTTGCATGCAAAGTCTGCTTTGTTTTAGCAGCCGATTCACTGAAGGAATTATGCAAATCGTATAACGGCACAAACGGCCAAAAATTAGTGCAATTTGCACGCTGCAGTTCCCTATCTTACAGACCGGTTTTGAGTGCAACGTTATACAGGATGCACGGCCACCTGAATCTGCTCTTTAAAATGCTGAAAGTGCTCTCAACTGCATGAAGCCTTGGACTTGTGTCCAGTTTTCAGCTCATCTCTATCATTTCATCATCATTGTGATGTATGACTGCAGCCATGATTAGTAATTTTTTTGCCAACAAAGAGTTTAATTAGCATATAAAAGTGTGTGAGTGTTTGTTTAATGACTTAGTTTGAATACTCGTGGCAGCAGATAACACCTGGTTAAACTGGATTGTGAGTAGTTATTGAATGGAAAAAGGATTTTACTCTGAAATACCACAGTCAGAATTAAAGTTAATAAATTCACCCCACAGTATTTTTGTTTGAAAGAGAGCAGAGAGACACACTGTAAAAAGAGGGATGAGAAAAATGAGAGTGCTTGTGTGTGTCTATTGGCTGCATTTGACGCCAGCTGTCCCACTGTGTCCAAAAAGCAGGTTTTCTGCAGATTACCTCCCTGAGCCAGTTCAGTCTGCTTACTGGAATGAGATTAACACGCTGTGCGTGGGTGTGTGTGTGTGTGGGTGTGGGTGTGTGTGTGTGTGTGGGTGTGTGTGTAAGAGACAGAGTGAAAATCACATATTTGGAGACACATTTGTGTTAAATTCTGTTAGTTTTTTCGTTCTTTTCTGGTTCCCCTTCAGTACCTGCATGTGCACCCACTTGGGTAACCCTGGAGACAGGCACGTCTCTGCTGCACTGTAACCATGACAACCGCATCCAGGGCATGACAACGTCTCGTGCACTCAGATTGTTAAATCTGAACCCCAGAACAGAGACACAGAGGGACGTTATACTGAACTAAAACGCACAAAATACACCCATCTCTTGATAGACAGACCTTACATAACATGACCATCAGCAACATCTTCCTTTCCATCACTTCACCTGCTTTGCTACAGAGGTGAAACTGCTCGAGTCAGAGCGTGTCTTTCGGTGTGCTGTGGCATAAATACAGCTATTGTAGGAGAAATAATCAAACATTTATGAGCAAGGGATGAAGGGGGAGGCAGGAATGAGCGAAGGAGAGGGATATCTGGGGAAAAGCAAGAATCTAGGTCACAGATGCTGTGATGAAACATGCAGACGGCTGCAGCATCGCTCCCTTGTTCATTTCTTCAAGCAGACTGTATCAATGAAACAATAATGATCAATGAACTACCAAAAATATCAGATTATTCACATACATGATGAAAACTGAATGGTCTTATTTAGCTTTTTTATTCCTGTGAGATCTACTGTTAATGTATTAATAGTCATGGGCACCACCATTTTTAGGATGCAAAAGTAGTCATTTTTGCTGAGCTCTGTCTGGTTGCCTTTGAATGCATTGTGTTTCAACGCTTCCACCAGCTCTTGGTGGCGTGGTGTGGCGGGCGAGGCTGTTTGCATGTAAAACGAAGTTGTTCCAATGATATTATATGTCTCTCTCTCTCTTCTCTGTGTGTATTTATATATATACATTTTCATATATGAAATAACATGTTAAATGGACCCTATTTTTTCTGTATTTTTCAGCTGTAGATTCCTTTCCTCACCTCCCTCATTCCTTCAACTTTTCCTCTGTTTTGTCTTCCTTCTCCCTCTCATTTTCTTATCTTCTCTACTGCTCTCTCTCTCGCTCATGCCTTCTGAAACATTCAGAAACATGAATATTCTCTTTCTCACTCCGAGTCTAACCTTATTTTTTTCCTTTTGTTCACTCTATGTCGGCAGCATTTTAAGGCAGAATCAAGAAGTCTTATATGCTCACCAAGGCTGCATTTATTTGTTTAAAAAATACAATAAAAACAGTAATACTGTAAAATATTATTACAATTTAAAAATAACTGTTTCCTATTTTAATATATTTTAAAATGTAATATTATTCCTGTGATGCAAAGCTGGAATTTTAGCATCCTTACTCCAGTCCTAAGTGTCACATGATCCTTCAGAAATAATTTAATATGCTGATTTGCTGCTCAATAAATATTTCTGATTATTATCAATGTTGAGAACAGCCGCGTTGCTTATTTTTTTGTGGAAACTGATACATTTCTTTCAGGATTAATCAATAGAAAGTTCAAAAGAACAGCATTAGTGAAATAGAAATTCTTTTGTAAACATTATAAATGTTTTGTAACTGTTCACTTTTGAGCAGTTTAATTTGTCTTGATAAAATGTATGCTGAATTAAAGTATTGATTTCTTTAAAAAAAAATGCACAGCATGCACGTTTAATAGTTTCTGTGTCTGTTGGGTACTTTGTAAGCGGTTTTGATGTGAGGTTTGGTGCTATGTTTGCAGGTGTAACACGGGTTGCTTTGTTTTCGCCTTGATTGCGTCTCCCTCAGATCATTTCAACTCACACTTCACACAAGAAGTTTCCTTTAGTGGTTTATGAAAAAAGAAATATTTGGCTGAACTACTTTTCATAGTGTATATTGTGGTGAAACAGATGAAGATAAACTTCTTACTCAACAAATTAAACAAATGTGTGAATCTGGCTGGTTCATGGTTAGATTCTGAACAAGCAATCAACTTGTTGAATCCAGGAAACTAACTAGCTAACTTGCTGACAATAATGGAATTTATATCCATTAATAATAAACACAAATGTGAAACTGCAACAGCTAGGGAGCTATATTTAAAAACTGAATAATTATTGCCGTTCACTACTGAAATTGACCTCTTCCACATACAAACTCAGAAACGTAAGTATCAAAATGATATTTGAAGTGCCCAGTTGTAAGTCAGATTTGAAGGGGCATTCAAGTGATAATTATTCAGTTTTTAAATAAAGCTCCCTAGCTTTTGCAGTTTCACATTTTTGTTTACTAATAATGGATATAAATTCCATTCATGTCAGCAAGTTGGCTAGTTAGTTTCCAGTTTTTTTCTGACCACAATGCACTTAAATGTGACATTGTGTAATTTTGACTAGAAAGGGGAAGTAGATTATTCTGGCAAGCTTGTGAAGGCAGCATAAGAACACCCCTAACCTTTGGTAAATTCACTATAATCCTGGTTTATTTCTTCATTAGAGCCAGATAAATTTGGGCCTGACATTTTATAAAACTTAGCGTGAAGATTAGGCGTCATATTCACCCAAGGTTATAGCAATCCTGCTTTAATCCACTTTAAAGAGGTTCACTCTGAATTAGCAGTGATTTTAGATTTGCGTGCTCACATATTAGCACAGGATTAGTAAACATCAGATTAGTCGAATGCACTCTAATCTATTGTATTGACATCTATTGTGTCGCTTTCTGCTGTTTTATTACAGATAGTGCTAGCAAGTCTATCCAGGATTTATTTTAATGCATGTTTTTTATGTTTTAACAGAAGAAAAATTGCATTTGGGGCCAAAGTTTTAAATAAATAAATATTTTTTTCTCCTTCTAATGACGTAACAATGCAACAAAAAATACAAAAAAGTTCTTTATTTACTTTTTTATAAGATTTTCAAGTCTTTATGCAAGGATTTTCGAAATTTGTTGCCTTCTGATGGTTTGCTTCGCATCCTCTTGTAAAGGCAATTTTTTTCTTTGTTTTATCCAAAACTGCATTGTCAAAAATATCGATTTCTGTTGTCATGGCAACTTTTTTTTTTTGTTTTATGAATGAAACTCAGTGAAAATACGTTTACAGGCAATTTCAACTTTGTATATATATAGATTATATTTAGTTATATGAAATTCAACTTGATTTTTAAAGTCAGTTTAATATAATTTAAGTTTAAATGACTTGTACAACCAAGTTGATTATACTTAAAAATTTAAGACAACAACTGAACATAAGTTTTTAAGTTAAAATAAGTGGAAGTGTGAAATTTCTATGCAGTTAGTGTCACAAACCGAATTGTATAAATAATTGGTGTTTTCAGAGTTTTCCTGAACACTGAAAAGTGTTTACAGTCGGTCTTTAAGTGGTTTACTTATAGTTTTGCAAATTGGGATCAGGTTTTGACATAAAATAAAGAAGAAATATACGATTCAGAACTATTTCTACATCACAAAATAAATGTAAACATTTGTTCCACCCATTGATGCAACGATGCAACAAAATTCTATTTTCTAATTCTAATTAACGTTTTCAAATTAGGCTAAAGAACAGTCGTCAGGTTTTGTTCAGTGCTGCTGTCATTAAAGCAAAAGAGACACAAGCCAAATATGACAATATGAAAGCATTTTCACTGATAGTCTCAGATTTTGGTCCCCAATGTATATCTTCTTATCCCTCTCTCACGCTTTACCACCGTCACCCCTGGATGGCATTGAAGCCTCTGCAGTTAATCCATTTGTATGTTTTCAATTACATATCAAATGGATGTAGAGGTTACTGTAGCGTAGCCTAAGCCCCTGCCTGTAGCGCAGACACACAGCCCGACTGTGACCTAAATATCTGCTCAAAATCACTACGCCAGCAGAAATCATCATGCTGAGAGAAATAGGTCACATTTCAGCCATCACTCGATTAGATCTGACCGTACAGACTGAAGCTGCTCTGTCCAGAGTTTCTTCACCACTGATCTCATGACTTTCGGATCATTACTTTTCAATAATTTTCAGATTTGAATACTCAAAAATCAAGCCTTTGGTCTGAAAATGTGGTGTGTAGATTGCTATATGTAAATGTTATATAAAAATTAAGGTTCCAAACTTTATTTTTTTTTTCTTGGTTGCAATGCCACGGATGAACCATTTTCAGTGAACAGTTCTTAAAATAATTTTTAAGAATGTATAGAACACACTAGCAATGGCATAGAAATTGTCCTGGCAACCACCCACTTATATGTACCATACACAAATGTAGTACATGTGCAAATATAAAATTTCCATATATGAATTATATTGTAATTAAGATGTTAATAAACATGAAAAAACATTTTAGATTTCAATTGGAAAAAAAAGCAATATTAATATTATCTAGCTTATACAAATATGTATGTTTATGTATGTGTGATACATTTTTGGACATATATGTCATGTACATGTATGTCCATCCTAAAAACTATCAATACATGTTGATATTATATAGGTAAATATAAAACATAGAATACATTTTTTTAAATGATTTGGAAAAACATGCATAAACATACATATTTTTAGTATATATGTTGTTTTATTAAATTTGCATATATATTAATAAAATGTATATTGTTGACAATTATGATTGTTACATATAATACCATATAAAAAAATCATCATTTAGATATTCTTAACGTATGTACATGTACAAATTGTATTATAGGAATTTTAAATATGTTATAAACTATATCCTCACCTGCCCAGATACAGGTGCATCTCAATAAATTAGAATTCTGGAAACCAAAGTTCATTTATTTCAGTAATTCAACTCCGATTGTGAAACTCGTGTATTAAATTCAATGCACATAGACTGAAGTCGTTTAAGTCTTTGGTTCTTTTAATGTGATGATTTTGGCTCACATTTAACAAAAAACTCACCAAATTCACTATTCAAAAATTAGAATACTCTAGATTCAATAAAAAAAACATTTTTAGTGGAATTGTTGGCCTTCTGAAAATTATGTTCATTTACTGTACATGTACTTGGTACTTGTAGGGGCTCCTTTTGCTTTATTACTGCCTCAATTCGGTGTGGCATCGAGGTGATCAGTTTGTGGCACTGCTGAGGGGATATGGAAGCCCAGGTTTCTTTGACAATAGCCTTCAGATCATCTGCATTGTTGGTCTGGTGTCTCTCATCTTCCTCTTTGACAATACCCCATAGATTCTATGGGGTTCAGGTCTGGTGAGTTTTGCTGGCCAGTCAAGCACACCAACACGATGTTCATTTAACCAACTTTTGGTGCTTTTGCAGTGTGGGCAGGTGCCAAATCCTTATGGAAAATTATATCAGCATCTTCAAAAAGCTGGTCAGAAGAAGGAAGCATGAAGTGCTCCAAAATTTCTTGGTAAACGGGTGCAGTGAAGTTTGTTTTCAAAAAACACAATGGACCAAGACCAGCAGATGACATTGCTCCCCAAATTATCACAGACTGTGGAAATTTAACACTGGACTTCAAGCAACTTGGGCTATGAGCTTCTCCACCCGTCCTCCAGACTCTAGGACCTTGGTTTAAAAATGAAATACAAAACTTGCTCTCATATGAAAAGAGGAATTTGGACCACTGGGCAACATTCCAGTTATTCTTCTCCTTAGCCCAGGTAAGACAACTCTGACACTGTCTGTGGTTCAGGAGTGGCTTAACAAAATGAATACGAAAACTGTAGCCATATTCCTTGACACGTATGTGTGTGGTGCCTCTTGATGCCTTGAACCCAGCCTCAATCCATTCCTTGTGAAGTTCACTCAAAATTCTTGAATCGATTTTGCTTGACAATCATCATAAGGCTGCGGTTCTCTCGGTTGGTTTTGCATATTTTTCTTCCACACTTTTTTCTTCCACTCAACTTTCTGTTAACATGCGTGGATACAGCACTCTGTGAACAGCCAGCTCCTTTGGCAATTAATGTTTGTGGCTTAACCTCCTTGTGAAGAGTGTCAATGATTGTCTTCTAGACAACTGTCTTCCCCATGATTGTGTAGCCTAGCGAAACAAACTGAGAGACCATTTTGAAGGCTAGGAAACCTTTGCAGGTGTTTTGAGTAGATTAGCTGATTGGCATGTCACCATATAATAATTTGTTGAGATAGTGAATTGGTGAAATTTTGTGAAATGTGAGCCAAAATCATAAAAATTAAAATAACCAAAGACTTAAACTACATCAGTCTGTGTGCACTGAATTTATTTAATACACGAGTTTTACAATTGGAGTTGAATTACTGAAATGACTTTTCCACGACATTCTAATTTATTAAGATGCACCTGTAAACCTATGGAAAAACCATCTCTGATTATAAACTCTTGATATAGGGCAATATATGTCATATAATATTAGATTTCTAGTATGAGTTAGTTATGAGTTTAAATTAATTAGATTTTCTACACTGTAAAAAAAATTCCATAAAAAACGGCAGCTGTGGTTGCCGGAATTTTACCATAAAAAATACGGTAGCAACATTTAACTTAATTTACAGTTAAATACCGTAGTTTCATTAACTGACAATGTTAGTATACCAATCTATTGAAGTACTGAAATCTGTTTTGTACCTTTGTAATCCACTGATAACCACCAAATGCAGGAGGAGATGAGAAAGTCACATGATGTTTTTTTTTTTTGTTTTTTTAACAACCAAAGCCCATCACAAGCAGGCTTTTAAATAATAACATATATAGAAGGTTCACTGTGTCATTCACAGACACTAAACACCATCACGGTAACACATATGAAAATGAAATAATGCAATAAACATTCATTTAACAACATTAGGTGTAACACAAAACCCGAATATGCAAAACTGATAAGAAAAAATCTAAGAAGAAACATAGTTATTTCAACAAAAAAACAACATTTGAAATGTAACGCAGGGAATTCTGGGAATGTCAATTTACGGTCTTTTTCCACTTCCAAAAATGGTGTACTACCGTAAAATTACATGTAATGTCCAATACAGTTTTTCACCGTATATAGTAGAGGAATTTACCGTTAACCATTTAACAGGTTTTACTGTAGCATTTTTACAGTCTTTTACCGTTAAATTCACAGTCATTTTTTACAGTGTAGTATTTAGACTAATGACACTCAATCAGTTTATGAAATTTTGCTCCATTACATAATGGAACTAATGTTTGGTAAGAGATAGTTAATTCATTGATTAGCTATAAATGAGATGTCTCTCTCTCACACACTCACTGTCTGTAATTTACAGCGCCTGCAGGGTGAATGACGTGTGTGAAGTGAAATATATCTGTCTGTATTTGAGCGACACTTTAGAGTGGTAGTATTTCAGTGTCGCCCTTGGGCTGCAGGGTAATGCAGCCATTATGGCTTGAGCAGGACTATACAGCACTCATAAGCATACCTTATAGTGGTCGATAGATATTTTATGTTGGGAAGATGAATGGATGCTATATCCAATAGTTCGTAAATGTTATTGAGTTTTTCAGGACACGCACCGGACCCACTGCCGCTTGGTCCTCAACCGGCTGAGAGGCTCTCACTCGCGGTGCCATGCGATGGTACTGGACATCGTTGGTGGATGGCCCACCGCTCCTCTGCCTCCTGGCAGCGAGTCCCCAGTTTTCCGAATCCTCCCAATCATGGCGGATGGCAGCAGGGGCCGACTCCTGGCGCCATATTCACGGGCAGACTCCCTCGCTCCTCTCCCCACGGACAGCAGCCACCCCCTCCTAGATCCCAGTTTTGAGCGCTTGGCAGCCGAGCTTCTCCGTCCACCTCGTTCTCCATGTGCCTAGCACACCGCCAGCGCACCATCCGTAGGTCTTCCGCTGTTACTGCTGCCCGAATCTCACTCAGCACCGCGATCCCTCTCAGACAGCGAGGGCTTCTCCGACCAGCAGTCCCTCCTTCCTCCGGGTTCGGCCCAATTGTACAACGTTTGTTAGGTCGGGAAAAGAAGGAGGCGGGAAACCGGCGGCGAACCACTCAACAAAACTTAATAATAAAATAACCACAAAACAGCACGACAGCCCATCGCGGGAACGACTGTCGCGCTACAAACAAACATTTAAAACACAAACTCAAAACTCCAGGCAGGGTCCTCTCTCCTCCGACACGTTGTCCATCCTTTTTCATTTTCCAGTGGGGAAAAAAGTATTTAGTCAGCTACCAATTGTGCAAGTACTCCCACTTAAAAAGATGAGAGAGGACTGTAATTTTCATCATAGGTATACCCAAACTATGAGAGACAAAATGAGAAAAAAATCCAGAAAATATCATTGTAGGATTTTTAAAGAATTTATTTGCAATTTATGGTGGAAAATAAGTATTTGTTCAATAACAAAATTTAATCTCAATACATTGTTATATACCCTTTGTTGGCAAAGACAGAGGTCAAACATTTTCTGTAAGCCTTCACAAGGTTTTCACACACTGTTGATGGTATTTTGGCCCATTCCTCCATGCAAATCTCCTCTAGAGCAGTAATATTTTGGGACTATCGCTGGGCAACACGGATTTTCAACTACCTCCAAAGATTTTCTATGGGGTTGAAATCTGGAGACTGGCTAGGCCACTCCAGGACCCTTGAAATGCTTCTTACGAAGCCACACCTTCGTTGCCCGGGCGGTGTGTTTGGGATCGTTGTCATGCTGAAAGACCCAGCCACGTTTCATCTTCTATGCCCTTGCTGATGGAAGGAGGTTTCACTCAAAATCTCACGATACATGGCCCCATTCATTCTTTCGTTTACACTGATAAGTTGTCCTGGTCCCTTTGCAGAAAAACAGCACCAAAGCATGATGTTTCCACCCCCATGTTTCAAAGTAGGTATGGTGTTCTTTGGATGCAACTCAGCATTCTTTCTCCTCCAATCACGACAAGTTGAGTTTTTACCAAAAAGTTCTATTTTGGTTTAATCTGACCATATAACATTCTCCCAATACTCTTCTGGATCATCCAAATGCTCTCAAGCAAACTTCAGACAGGCCTGGACATGTACAGGCTTAAGCAGGGGACACGTCTGGCACTGCAAGATTTCAGTCCCTGGCGGCGCAGTGTGTTACTGATGTTAGCCTTTGTTACTTTGGTCCCAGCTATCTGCAGGTCATTCACTAGGTCCCCCCGTGTGGTCACAGTTCTTGTGATCATTTTGACCACGGGGTGAGATCTTGCGTGGAGCCCCAGATTGAGGGAGATTATCAGTGGTCTTGTATTTCTTCCATTTTCTAATAATTGCTCCCACAGTTGATTTCTTCACACCAAGCTGCATACCTATTGCAGATTCAGTCTTCCCAGCCTGGTGCAGTTCTACAATTTTGTTTCTGGTGTCCTTTTGACAGCTCTTTGGTCTTGGCCATGGTTTGGGTTTGGAGTGTGACTGTTTGAGGTTGTGGAAAGGTGTCTTTATACTGATAACAAGTTCAAACAGAAGCCATTAATACAGGTAACCAGTGGAGAACAGAGGAGCCTCTTAAAGAAGAAGTTACAGGTCTGTGAGAGCCATAAATCTTGCTTGTTGGTAGTGGACTCTTTTAACTACTTATTTTCCACCATAATTTGCAAATACATTTTTCTTTTAATCCTACAATGTGATTTTCTGGACTTTTTTTCTCATTTTGTCTCTCATATTCGAGGTATGCCTATGATGAAAATTACAGGCCTCTCTCATTTTTTTTAAGTGGGAGAACTTGCACAATTGGTGGCTGACTAAATACTTTTTGCCCCACTGTATCTTCGGAGCTTCTCCGTGAGACTCGAGACCGGTGAGTGGTGCAGGTTGTCGCTCATTATCAATTACTCCACCGGCCTCGCTCTGTTCCCACGGCTCTCGGCCCCGCCCCCCACTTGTCACAAGCATATTTAATACATTTTTTCCATAATATGGCCAACATTTTGTCTGCTACTGTGATTTTCCTGCTTTTGAATCTCTTGTAAATGAATCTTGTTTGAACAAAACAGCAGGTACGTAAAGGTGAAGAGTATAATTTCCGCGCTATTAGTGTCAGAAACAGAATCATGTAAATAATTATTGTTTTCCGACTGTTTTCCTGAACACTGAAAAGTTTTTACAGTCAATCTTTGAATGGTTTTGTTCAGGGTTATTATAGTTGACTAAAACTTTTAAAACCATAAAAAAGTTTGTACTTGAAATAAATAAATAAATAAATAAAAAAAATATATATATATAAAAATCTTAAACTTATTTTATTTCAGCTAGTTGCCCAAGCAACATTTCTCATTTTCATTTAAAATAACTAAAACAGAAATAAAAAATAATAAAACTGTATAGACATATTTTAAAAACAAAAACTAATAAAAATGTCAAAACAAAAACAACAATATTTGGGATAGGTATTTTAAGAAAAGAAAAAGAAAAAAAAAAGATAAATAATGTGCAGTCTTACCTACGATAGCCATGCAAATATATCTGTAAATTATATAGCAAAATCTCTCTGGGCTGATAGATTTCTGCCTCTGCACAGTATATAATGTCATACGGTCCAGTCGTAACACCCACAAATGTAAACATACATGCTGTCACCCTGGGCCCCTCGTGTCAACCCCTGTTGGCCCTTCTGTCTGAGACTGGGTATTTAAATGAAATAACATCCACAAGAGTAGCCAAACACACACACACACACACACACTCACTCGCACATGCACACAAAGGAAATCACAGCCAGGCTGTGGGCCAGAAGGGCCCTGTGACAGGGTGTGGACAGGCTTTAACAGCAAGTGTGTGTGATGGCTGTGGACCCTGTGACAGTAATCAGATCCATTACACTATATTCTTTCTGGAAGACAGCCGTGAAATCTTTCATATACACTTTTGCCCTCTTAAGTCACAATGGACATTTATGAAACTTGGGCCACTGCCAACACATGTATGTTGACCCAGTTTAAACTAACCTAAAGTGTTTTGCTGGTTTAAGCTGGTTTAGCTGGTCAGTAAGCCATAACCTAGCCAAAAACTCCTCTAAAACTAGTTCTCAACCTTTTTGACTTCAAAGACAAAAAGATGTTTAAAAGCCCACCAAGATATTTCTGGTACTTGGTGCCTGGTTCTGGTAACTGCTGTGATGAAGCTGTTTGTTTTCAACCTTTTTTATTTGGAAAATATTTTAACAGTTATTTAATAATAATAGTAATACTAATATTGTTGTTGTTGTTATTACTTATTAATAACATAATTCATTATTGCTAATAATAATAATTCATATTGATTATTTACAACAACAATAATAATAATATAATGTATTATTATTGGTGTTGTTGTTATTATTATTACATTAATAAAATTCCAGAGGTTTCATTAACTAAAAGTTCCTCAGCCTTTACACTTTTTATTGAAATTACTTTTCTAATTGAATGTGAATGTGAATGTTTTTTGTTTTGTTTTTTACTCAGGATTTCTCAGTAATTTCTACCGAATAAACTAGTTTAGGGCTTGACATAGTTTTTAAGGTTTTACTAATGTCCATGACCTTTTAAGATTTTAATTTCCATGACTTTTCCAGGACTAGAAATCAAAATTCCCTTACATATCCAGGTTTCCCAAGACTGTGAGATTTCTGGATTTATTGTATAAAATGATAGTTGATGAGGGAATTAAATTGAGAAACATGATGTCAGCTTGCATATTCTTTCTTTATTTTCTTTGTTGTTGTTTTTGCTGCTTTAGCTTATTTTAAAGCTTGTTTTGTTTTATTGATTTTAAGTCATCTTGCAGCCTCCTTGGAAGTGTGCTGAAGCCCCCTAGTGAGTCCCGGCCCGCTGGTGGAAATTCACTGCTATAAAACCATCAAACTAAACCAGCCTGACAAGTGAAAACCCAGCCTGGTGGTTAGCTAAGACCAGCAAAACACTTTAGGGTAGTTTAATCGTCCCCCCCCCAGCATGGAACTCGTATGCACATTCCATTCAACTCGGAAAGTTGGAATGCCCAACTTCCTAGTTGGAACAGTATAGTAAAACGCCACTTCCAACTTGGAAACACGTTCGGAAACCTAAAACCCTGATTTTGCAAAATGCAGATGTGCAGTGTAGTGAACCACATATTAATCTCTCTGATATTTGCACATGGCATAGCCAGCAGTTGCAGTTCTTTATATGTCATTTCCTGAGCATCAGGAACCAGAAAGATCCTTATGGTTGAAATTTGAAGAGATGAAGTAGAAGGAATATCCTGCAGCACTATCCTTGGGTTTCTTATGATGACAGAAATACTGAAAGTCACTGGCGACTGGATTCAGGAGCGCAGCACACAAACATACACATACGCACAGAAACAGTACTCGCTCACATACCAGGAAGCTGAAATCGTGATCTCTGAACTAGTCCAACTGTTCATCATTGCTTGGCCTCATCGCCGTTCGGATGGGTCGGCCAGCTGCGAAACATACGCACACACAGGCATCTGTGACCCATCTGCACACAGCGAGTCTTGGGGGCCGTTTATCAAATGCTGGAGACTAACTTTCATACTCATACGCCCCAACTCTCCCTCCTTCTCTTTGTCCATTCGTACTGTATATATTAGTGCTACATTGCAACAGCGTTTAAAACAAATCAATGATCACAAATATTATGTAAACAGACATTGAAATGTCCTTTTTAATGTTTACATTTATTCATTTAGCAGATGTTTTTTTTTCCAAAGTGAGGAAATGAGGAAAGCATAACCAATTTATCATAAATCATTACTGTTATTGTACAAATGTGTTTTTTTTTTGTTACGACTTCCTAACCCGAAACTAAATGTCTCTACTGTAACTCCTCCTAGAGCTTTCAAGCAACATCCACCAACCTCTGCATGACCTTTAACTTATTCTGACTTGGTGTGCAATATATTTTCTAACTGATTGGACATGTAGCTGAAGATCAAATATCCTCTTAGACTTCCATTGCAAATTTCTGCACGCAATTCTTTTGATGTCTTGAATTATTATTCTGTTGTCAGCATATACAGATCAGAACATGTTTGGAGTTTGTGGCTCAAAACAGAAGGTCTTGAAAATCTCTCATGTTGTTTTAGCTTTGATATGCAATATAACGTTCATTTTCAGTGGTGAAACATGGACCAGCGTAGATGTTCTCTTCATATTGACTTGGGTTTTAACTTGTATTTAGGCTACTTAATCTTCACATGACATGACAATTCAATTTAGTATATTAGATTCGCATCTATTCTACTATTTAGGTACTACCAGACGATCTGGGGTGTATTCCAGAAAACAAAGTTAACTTACCATCACATATACCCTGAACTCAAACCTTGCTTACTTGAGGTATGCTGGTTCCAAAAACATGTCCGGGAGTAAGTTCAGTCAACCCAGAGTATGTTTACAGTTAACACACAAGACATTCTCAACAGAGCGAAAGAAGTGCGCCATACTGCTTCTTTCTTCTTCTTTTGTTCGATGGCTATTTAGTGCATATCACCACAATTGGTGGTTGTGCAATCATTTTTCAAACTTTTCACTGGGAAAATTTTTTTGTTTGATACTGATTAATAAGACATATGATAATGCATGGTCTTAAATGTATTTACATAACAGCACATCTATTTAACATTCTATAGCTGCCTTTACACTGCAAATACGGTGTCACATTATATATTGATTGACATACACAGAGGACAGAAAACAAATATACACAAGCATCATGATAACAGCTGTTATGCAACTTTTACTTTTCATTTTATCAGAACCAAAGTCAGCTTACCTAACACTATGCTATGCAAGCACTGCTATTTCCTTCTGGAAATGCAAATCTAGTTTCGTTATTCTTTTGGTCTGCCTACCGTTAGAATGATGCAAGGAAACTGGCCTGATTTTGCATATGTGTTCTAAATTTAGTGTCTAATTAACCAAGTCTTTTAATACTCACATCAAATTTGCATATCACAGTGACTTGTTTTAATTTTCTTTAATTTGCTTTTTTTTACCCTAAAGGATAGTTAATTTCACTCTCTCCTTTTCACTTATACAAATTTAAAGCTTGACTTTAAGCTCGCGTTTATCTTTTTTAGGCACTATGGTAGCCGTATGTGATGATCTCGAAGTGCTCGATACTTGGTTTGGTTGAAAGATTTGGTTAATGAAACACTTAAAATATCATCACTTCAGCGAGCTAAAAAGAAAAAAAAAAAAAAAAAAAAAAAAAAAAAAACACGGAGAGGATTCTTTTACTAGTTTTTTTAAGGTATCCTGTGGATGTTGTTGCAATCTTCCGGGTGGCCTCTCTTGAGTAAATTCATTCTCGTTTCAGCTTTTTGCGATGAAGTCATGTCCACCGTTCCAGATAAAGCTGAATCCAACCACTTTCCAGCCAACATCCTCGCAGAAACAAACCATCCACAATGGAAAAGCTGTTGTCCGTCTCAATCCGTTGTGTTTGGAATGGCTACAAGGGACAAAGATCTTCCACGGGTCCCATGTAAGAAAACCTGTTCTCGTTTTCTTAATAAATTTTAAAATGCATGAGTATTGCATGCCATAAACTGTTTCTAAATCGTCAATCGTTTTCTCCAGAGCATTTCATCGATAATATTCCCACGGCGGTAATGAGTTTGCTATACTTTAGGGTGGTTTTCTTGGCTGCGGAGGTACGTTGGATTTCCTCTGAGCACCTGTGGATCGGAGTGTCCAGTCCAATCATTATTCCGCTCTCCTCTCTGCGCTTTCATAACTGCATTCCAATGGTCCGCTCCCGCTTTCCAACTCCTCTTTACCCCCGCGTGGAACTTGTTTTTGTGATTGGGTTAATCAAGCCGGTTGTGAGTCTGTCTACGGCCCTTACCGTGGGACATGCTCACATAAACACCTGGACGCGATGGAGGGTATTTTGATGGATTCCGTGCTGTACAACCCTCTTTTTATTGGAAAAACAGTCAAAGCTGGAGCCTAAACACCACAAAGATGCTGAACAACAGTTCAACTCCGCACCCAACCCACACATACATCCGAATTCCATCTTGTCATGTTAATTCCACATGTCACAATTAAACGATAGATCTTCAGTGTTGGGCAAGTTTCTCTGAAAATTTAATCAAATTACTGATTACTCCTTTTTAAAGTAATCACGTTACTGTTCTGATTATTTTATTTCAAAAGTAATTAGTAACATTGCTATTTACGTTACTTTTTTCTCCATGAAATTTATGAAATCCCAGCATACACGCTCCCGATAAATTTTGTTATTAAAGCATCAACATTCACAAACCACTTTTATTTTTAACAGAAAAGCAAGCATGGGTTGCTGCGTGCATTGTTTGGCATGGTAGAATGCCAGCAAAGAGCTCTGCATTTATAATCTCTAAAAGACATCTCAGTTCATCGCAATCTCACAAATCACTGTTATAACACAATACATATATGCATAAGAACTGTCAAATTTCGACATTCGTGGTTATAATGATAGGAATTCAGAGCACAGCAAATTTCAGCACTGCATTACTCAAGCTGCGACACTGTATAAGCCTAAATAGAAACTCTGTATACCTTGCACCTGGTTACTCATTTAATATTTGATATATAGTTCATGTTGCTTTTGTGTCAACAGATGATAACACTTTATAGTTTTTAGATATTTTATGTTAATTATTTCTTTTGGCGGGAGGTCCCCCTGATCAGTTTTATTCTCCCCGCATCCCGTGCACGACACACGAGTGTCTCTCCTCCCGCCCCAGCTCGCCCATCTTGTCCCGCCCCTCTCTGTTGTGTCGTCTCGCGGGAGCAGGTCTCTAATCCCCTGGCACTTGACTCGCCAGTGCATGTGCTCCCCCTTTTTAAAATCTCTAGATTATCAACATGCAAGTCGTCACATGTCCGCGCAGTACGTATAGAGACCTCGCTTGTAACATACTCTATTTACTATTTTGAACATTATCATCGTGAATTACTCCGTTACTAAAAAAGGTAATCACATTACATGTAACGCGGTACTACGTATGCGTTCTGCCACAACACTGTAGATAGATAGATAGATAGATAGATAGGTAGGTCTGGTAGCGTGCTACACGGGTCTAGCGTTAGAATCTTGCTGAGTTGCCTGAAATCTCACTGTAGCTCAAACAGTAGGCTTACCTCTGTACTGCAGAAAACACGCTCTGAAAAGAACATCTTGTTTGAAACTTGCACATTCACTCCTTCCTTTTTTGTCATTCACACCTCCCCCTTTCACTGGGCAGCATTTCCTGTTTTCCTAAGGATCTCCTCTCGCTCGTCTCCTCTCTTCTCATCTCCTCTCGCTCTAATCTCTCCTTCTCTGCTCCGCTCGTCTCGCTCTCTCCCTTCTTCCTCCTCTCTCTCTCTTGCTGTAGACTGTGCTGGATCTGATCTGTTCTTCTTTTGTGTGTCAGAATGCAGTGAATCTCTAACTCTGTTGTTAACCGTTCTCCAGTCATCCCGTGGGTCCCTAAAAAGTCTTAAGCTCAGTTTGATCAAATGTCATAAAAAGCCTTAAATAACTTTATTGTTAGAATAATGGATCCATAAGTTTGAATATACTTCTGGATGTTTTAAAAAAAAAACGAATATATTTTTTTGTGCAGTTCTCAAAATCTCTTAATTTATAGACTATAATATTGGCCTTTGACCTTTGACCCTTGAACCCTTTAGAGTGGAAATAATGTGCCCAGACCCTGCCTTTTTCCATTGCTAAAGGTGCATTTTTCTTTCTTTTTCTTTCTTTCTTTCTTCCTTGATGAGCTATATAATTATAAATTACAAGCTTTCAGTGAGATTACTGACACAATTCTGAATTATTCATCATATGGCATGGCCATATCAGCATAACAGCTTTTAACAGTGGTGTGTGTCTGAATGATTGTCAGTGAGTTAGATTAACTCTTACATATGCTGGCCAGGCACAGAGCTGAGTGGCTTTTCTACTAATCGTCTCGGAGAGCTATATCCGGCTTGAAAAGTTAATGCGTATAAAGTGAAGCTAGCCCTGTTTTGTTTTTTTTTGGTGAATGTTAATCTGTTGTTACATATTAAAAATTTCATTGAGAGTCAAGTGCAGTTTGAGGCTTCCATGTAGGGCTATGTTAAGATATGTGGTTCCATATCATTTCAAAGTTTGCGGTCAGTGAAAAAACAAAAAATTAGCTTTTATTCAGCAAAGGTGCCTTACTTTGGATCAAACTGCCTGTCAAAGGCATGTATTATGTTACAAAAGAGATTTATATTTCAACATAACTTGTGTTTACATCGATAATAATAAGAAATGTTTTACGCAAATCAGCATATTCGAATTATTCTGAAGGATCATGTGATACTGAAAACTAGAGTAATGACTAAGAAAATTCAGCTTTGCTGTCTCAGGAATAAATTACATTTTAAAAAATATATTCAAATAGAAAACAGTTGTATTAAACTGTAATAATATTTCACAATAACAGTTTTTACTGTATTTGATCAAATAAATGCAGTCTTGGAAATTCAATCTTTTCAACACCATTCAAAAGTTTTTTCTGTCAGGACCACTATCGTCAAATGATAGATACTTAGCATAAAGTTTGGTTTGGCGGTAGGGTTCTGTTCTGGGCAAAAACCTCCCTACCCATCCATGCAGCCTGTCATGAATTAGCAGGGAGAGCAGCAATAATAACCCCACCAGGGTTAACAGAACAGAACAAGGCAGATATCATTAATATACTCAATGATATTTAAGTGTAACACTTTATTCAAGATAAAGGAGTATGATTAGCAAGGAATATTAGAAAGCCAAGTCCTGACTGTGACGATAGGAGTAGTTGGGGATGGAGGAGGGTAATTTGCTCCTCAGCAAGCTGAAAAGCTGCTGAATAATACTGATAAAGCTTATATAGGCATGCCGCGATGTTTCGTATTGCCTATAGTAGGATGTGATCATCTGAGAATCATCTCCCAAGCTTGACATCCCGTGGACCTGCCAGAACTATCAAGCTTGAATCGACCCCAACTTGGTATATGTGGTTTTAATGACGTAGGAAACAGGAATAGAGCATACTGAAAAGCCTGCTTTTGTACCTCTACAGACACACCCCTAAAGTCCACAGACAGCACAGATTTTATTGATCGGAATTTCTTCTGCACCGGTGGACATGGCCGTCCATTAAAGGTCACTAGATTTCATTCCCCAGTTTAAACGAGGACAGGAATCCCGTTACCAATCTATAGTGAGTGTTGAGGGAGGATGGAGTGGGCATATGGTTGAACACTCTCTCCTGAATCCCCTGGCTCTAACATCCTCTCATTCTTCAGAAACGTTTTGTGATCCACTGTAAGAGAGTTCTCTACCAAACTTCACGTGAGCAAAGCAAACATTACCTTTCTTGCACGAAACTGCCTGCCAAAAACTTCTACTCACATTTGCATTCAAAAAAGCTTGCTGGACATGCGTGAGTTTCTCTCTGATTATTTCCTTTCCTCTCTTCCCCACTGAGATCAATACAGTCCAAAAGACCCAATCATTTCCTATTCTGCCCATTCACAATCCTGATGTTCCCCAACACTGATGATAACATATAAGATTACCATTAACACAAAGAATAATTTTGGTTATGCAAATGGGCATGTGACCGTTCTAGTCTTTAATTAAGAGAATGTTTTATGAATGATATATCACATTACATAACGAGTTTTTGCCTGCATTATACTTTCACGTTTGGGGTCAGTAATCTTTTTTTTAATGTTTGTAAAATAGCCTGTTTATTATTGATTGCTCAATCCCGTACATTCAAATGCAGCTTACTACAATAAAAACTGTAATATTGCAAAATATTATTAGAATTTAAAATTAAAGTTTTCAATTTGAATATATTTTAAAATGAAATGTCTTCCTGTGACGCAAAGCTGCATCAGCATAAGTTTTGTGATAAGCAGCAAACTGTTACTTTGTAAAATGTAATTTAGCCTTTGTTGAATAAAAGTATGGATTTCTTTAAATAGAGAGAGAAAAAAATAAAAGGAAATGAATGGGGAAAACCCACTAATGTGCAAACTTTTGGGTCATGTTTATTTATTTTGTATTAATCTTTATTCATTATTATTATTATTATTATTATATTTTAGTTTGAATAATTTTTTATTTTTATTGAATATATTTTATATTTATATTTTTATATTTAAATCGTTTTATTTGCAGTTTCCTTACATTTACAATCAACTGGAAAATTTCTCATTACTTTGAACCACCCGAATGTAATTTTTTGACTCACATGTGTGCTTGTTGAGTTTTATTCCATTACGCCAATACCTTGACTCCGGATCATTTTTATTCAACCTATCTGTGCATGAAAGTGCGTATAAATATTATGCCAAATAAAAACAAAAACTCGTGGTACTGATACGCAAAAATGGACTTTGGCGTGTATATGCTACGCGATGGGTAGGTTAGGGTTGTGGTGTAGATGCGTATCATATGTACGCGAAAACTGCTATCATATGCACGCCAACAAATTCCGTATCATATGCACGCCAACAAATTTCGTATCATATGCACTCCATTCATTTTTGCGTATCAATACCACGATTGTTCGTTTTTATTTGGCGTACTATTTATATGCATTTTCATGAGACCGGGCTCTTTTTATTGCAAATGACTGTATGTGTGAATAATCTCTGAGATGATTGTGTGTATCTATTGTGGCAGAAGCGAACATAAACCACACACATTCTTTACCTGAAGCCCAGTCTCTCTACCACCCAGCGTGAGAACATTCTTCTGTACCTTCTCAGTTTTTCTCCTTCTCAATCTTTCTCATGGTCCAGGCGTCTCCAGCTGTTTCTAATACTCCTCTCAGTCATGCTGGATGCTTTGGAGCTATATGATTACAACTGTGTGTGTGTGTGCGTGTGTGTGTTTAACCATATGTTCCCATCTGGCTCCATCCCAGGGGAAGTCGACCCGCTCTTAAAGAGCTTGGCTAAGGTCTGGTGTTTAGCAGCTCTGGGCTCACAGTGTTAATTCCTGCGTCGGTGGAGTCTAGGCACAGTAAAGCGTTTGATTGACGGATGAAACAGGAAATTGTTTTTCTTTCTTCCTTTGGGTTTTTCATACAGAGATGCTGATTCAGTGGTCCGTTAAGGTTGGAGTTGGCCTAATGCCACTGGAGGAGTCTAGAAAACATACACTTGCATCCATCCCAAGTGTGCTTTTTCATCTGGAAGATCATTTGTTCATCTGTAATACATTCCCTGTTGAATGTTAGAATGGTATGCGGCAGATGTTTTTGCGATGTTCATGAAACATGTGCATTGTCATCACCTAGTCTGTTTGAACATGGCTAACAAGCGCTCTTGCACTGGTCTGACAGTAACAAATCTCAGTATTCGAGGGGGTGATCGAGTTTCCCTTTGGCTGTGCTATTAAACCAGATGTTATTAATCTGGAAAGTTGCTGTAACCATACTGACCTTAACTAACTTGCTTAGTTTCTCTTCTCTAGATTATTTTCAAAATCTTGGTACGAGTTGAGCTAAGCAAAGCTGTTTAAGCCTATAACCACCGGTCAAAAGGACTGTGTTCACACCAGAACAGACTTAGAAATAATGATAAAGAAATGAAACTTAAAGGAAGCTTTCTGATTCTCCGTGCGCAGCGTGTAGCCAAGTATGGTGGCCCATACTCAGAGTTTGTGCTCTGCCTTTCACCCATCCAAGTGCGCACGCACACACACACACACACACACACCCACCCACACACCCAGAGCAGTGGGCTGCCATCTTTTTGCTGTGGCGGGTTGGGGGTTCGGTGCCCTTGCCAGTATCATGGGATTGAGGCGGAGGAGCACTGTTCCTTAACTCCCCCCACCTACATTCTAGCAGTCTGAGACCAACCCTAACCTTCGGGTTTAACCATCCAACTCTCTAACCATGACTAAGGCTACAATACAATACAATTAGGCCACAACATGCCCCCACTAAAACCAGGTAATTCCACACATCTTCTCCTTGCAATTCTTAACTTTTTCCGTTTGGCGGATAATTTAATGAGCGTGTTTTCGTACAATCTCTTAGGCCACTTTTTGTTACTTGTGGGGTTTGGGATGTTTCATGCTCCTTAAAAAAAAAAAAAAAAAGCTTTCTTATGATTCACATCATTCGGAAGGGTTAGGAAGTTCACGCCACAATTATTAACAAGGAGACCGAGAACAGATTGTTTTTCCCCCCGGCTGATAATGCTAAACTATAAGATATTTATCATCTATTGATCTGGACGCTAATATAGTTATTGTTATAGTTATCATTCTTGGTGTGAAAAGGCCTTAATACCCTGTTTCTAAGCGCCCGTTTGGCAACACTGAGATTTAAGTGTACTTGCGCTGGGGATCGCAACAACCACTATAATGAATGTGGTTACAAGTTCATTAACATTTTTGAGACCTTTTTACCTTACTGCCAACCACCTTAAAAACACAGGCAGTAAAGAGAAAGTCACAATGAATCAAAGTTCATCACAAATAACTTTCTCACAGGCTGACGTAAAATTTTAGATATGCAATGTGCACTTTACCATATGCACAAACAGTTATTTTAATGAAAAACCGTCAAATGTGAAGTCGCACACAGTTTATGGATTTTCACTGTAAATAAAAAAAATTTTCACTTCCAAAAACTGTAAACTTAACATTATTTTAATGTAAAATTACATTAGATGTAATACAGTTATATACCGAATATAGTGAGTAAACTTACTGTTAACCAATTAACAGGTTTTTACCATTAGCTTTTTTACAATCGATATCAATACAATTAGTCTTTTTTTTCACTTCTGTAAGTCGGATTCTATTTGTGAATTTTCTTTCCTACAGGGACAGATAAAATGAAATGTTTAGTGTCAGATTAACACAACATGCAGTGTGATTCACTTCCCCTAGAGTCATTTCACTGTCAGGAAAACACATGTCACCTAACTGTGTTTAGCTGTGAATAAGCTGTGTTTTGTTATCTGTGTGAATCAGACACTCAAGACAGACGGACTGCTGAGAATGTGCTGCAGCCAGATTTAAAGTGCCCTGTAAATATGTTTATGGCGATGTTTGCATTTTAAAATCTGACAATTGGGGTCACGGGTGAAGTGATGGCGTATTTTCACTGGGTGATTCACACGTGGAACAGTCTGCATGTGTGGGGGAAACATGGTTTGAATATTTTGAAATGAATCATTTGAAGAGGAATGAATCGAGTTCTCAAGGGGGTTTTGTGGCAGTGGCTTACGTTCCCCTTAGATCTAAGAATATGGCATTTCAAGATCTCCCCCCCACCGCTTTCTGCTGTGATTAAGGGTCGCAGGTCGTATGGCTCCGCGCAATGGCGATCCCCCCCACCGCTTTCTGCTGTGATTAAGGGGTACAGTCGTGCCCACTGTATCTTTGTCTTTAAAAGATAATAGCGAAATTAAACGTTTGCAGTTCTTATAGAGATATTTTCTTTAATCCAACATGAAAATGCTGTCCCCGTGTGATTTAAAACTTGTATGCTTTGTTAGAAATAAGAAATCTAGGTTGTGGCAGAAGCTTACTGTAGCTTTGTGTGAGGAAAATACTGATATTTGATGGGTTATTGTTGATGGAAAATCTCAATTTGCCGTCATGCGTATAGAAACGTGTCGAGTTCAGCTACAAAACCAATGACAACAGACATGCACCATTTTGTGAATGCAATCGCAAATAAACATTCTTCTTCATAATCACTTTAAATGAGGTTGCATCTTCTGTGTCCCATGGAAGAAGGTCATAAATGTTTGGAACAACATTTTTGTTATTTTGTGGGTGATCTATTCTGTCAGTAGGACACGTTCAGTCCTACACAGTGTGTTATAATCTCTCTGGAGAATCAAGAAAAACTTTGCCTTACCAGTCCAAACCTGAACCGCAACACAACCATCAGCACTTGTGCTTTCATCTTCCAGCTGATGAAACCGAGCCAAGAGGAAATGAGAAAACTTTTTTTGTGAACTTCCTGAAGACCTTTGTTTTGACCTTTAAATAGTGCTCAGACTTCCACTAGACCTTGTGATGTAAAATAAAACTTCCTCTTGTGGTTTACTTAAGGTATTTATTCTTCTTTGGTTGATACTTTATTACTACCCAAAGCTGTAAAACATCTCGTTAAATCATAGTTTAATGAGATATGGCACCAGTATTTCTGTTATATCACATTATGGCATCATTTTAATTCATGCCTATAAATGAATGCAAGTAGTGGTGCTGGATATGCTAACATTGCATAAAATAGTTAGTTTTTTTCTATATTAAAATGTTTTTTTTGTTCACAAGTACACACGTTTCAAAAGATTTCGAGTCCGGTTTATGTTATTTAATGTTAAGTTTAAGTCTCTAATCGTCACCAAGGCTGCATTTATTTGACAAAATACAGCAAAAACGAAATAGAACTGTTTACTATTTGAATATATTTTAAAATGCAATTTTTTTCCTGTGATGCAAAGCTGAATTTTCAGCATCATTAGTCCAGTCTTCAGCATCACATGATCCTTCAGAATTTACTGCTCTTGTTATTATCAGTGTTGAAAATAGTTGTGCTGCCTAATAATTTTGTGGAAACATTATTATAGCTATGATATAGTATATATATGTTACTATTGTTAGTGCTATATATCATAATACATATATATATACTATAACTATATATTTAATATATATATATATAGCAACTAACAATAGTTGAAGGAAAGTCCCCACCTTGACAGAAAAGCAACCGTGTGTGTGTGTGTGTGAGAGAGAGAGAGAGAGAAAAAGAGAGTAGGTTATATTTACAGAAGTGAAGCTGTCTAAGGCTAGCGTCTTGCTGCTTTCACACCCAGGAAAACAAAACACACTCTCACACAAACAATTAATATACACGCACTATAAACAAACACAGATCAGGACAATATGAGAGCCATAAATGTTTTGACAGCTCTTGTTGTGTGAGGGCAAATATCTGAAGAGAGTTACTCAGTGTCACACCATTACTTCCACTGCAGCTGATGTGCAACTGAATGCTGCTGTACTATTAATGCATAATCATATGGTTAAAGATCTTGCCTTAGTAGACAGTAAGTTGGGTCTGTTCTTGTTTTGGACTGGAGAAAGCCCTTGTCAACTGAAATGATGCTTATATATTGCATAACTTGCAAGTGGGATGCATTGATGTGCCATATTATTATCAGAATATGATTTGAGAGCTTTAGCTGAGGGTACTATTTTCAGTGCATGAATTTAAGTTATTTGTATAATATAATACATATAGGGGCAACTTATTTGTAGAGCTTTCATTCTGATTTTAGTGGCTTTTCGATTAACTGTCATTCATTGTATGGAAAATGATCCTCATAAACAGTTCTGTCACCTACCATCTCCTTTTGTGTTTCAGTAAAAATAAATAAAACATACAAAATAAATATGGGTAAATAATGACAGGAATTTAAAAATCACTCACAAGATCGACACTAAAATAAATTACAAACACTTTGTATTAGTCGATATTATAAATACAAACAAACAAATACATTTAATATGTAAGATTAAGATTTACATATAAAAATTGCATAAGAAATTTCCATCCACTTGCATTACTTCATGTGATGCATATTTGTCCATCATACATAAATGAAACTACTAATAAAAAACCCTTGCTAAGCTAACTGAGACTTGTTATAGCACTTGCATATAATTGCTCTCTTGCTGATTTTGATTGCTTCCATTGTCCTCATTTGTAAGTCGCTTTTGATAAAAGTGTCTGCTAAATGACTAAATGTAAATGTAATAAAGTAGTGGTGCTTTAAAGTGAATGTTTATTTTAAAGTGGGCAGTCAATGAAATGAGAAATCAAAATTCCCTTGATCTTTTGACATTTAAGTGGTCATTGTACTATAAAAACATCCTGTAAGTTTCAGAACTCAAAACTTTGTTGTTAGTCTAAAAACCGCTTATATTGAAGCAAATCTGTCAAAACGACAGATTGTGGAATGTGCCACTTTATGACGTAATAGTGTGGCTAAACCCCGCCTCCACAGAAGAAGATCAAGGCCTGCTTCTACATCACTGCCTGTTTAGCCCCGCCCACCGATTCATTCATGTAGTGTAAATAATGAGAGGCAAACGCAGGTCTACACAGAAACCATTCGATAAAGATGCTCCGAAGACAACAAAACGCTGTTCAGTGCCAAGCTGTAGAAAAAACTGTATTTGCATTGCCTTCCTTCTGATCCCAACATTAGGAAAGAGTGATCAGTGGATGAACTTTATTTTTAATGAAGATCCAGCCCACGTCAGTAAGAACTTGGTCCTTTGTTCACTTCATTTTACTGCAGATTTGTTTACAAACAAAGCACAATTCGACGCAGGATTTTCAGAAAGATTGAAACTAAAAGACGATGCTGTGCCGACTATAGGATCCGACAGTAATGTTGCACCACAAGTGTGAGAAACTGTTTTTATTACGTGGTCACTATTGCTTTGCTCTCTTAGTACCTGACGTGTGATATGTACTGTGAGTATTTAATGCGTTCTAAATTATGTTTTTTTTATGTAAAAATCTTGATAACATTATAAGTGGACCTCAGAGATCAGTACAAAATAATAAAAAGGCATGTCATGAACAAAATTAAAAACATAAAAACAAAAAAATTACCAGATTTGTATTTATCATCAATAAATACATTTTTTTCAGTCTCATACATACAGCTTGCCATATTTCATGTGTCCTATAAATAAATGTAACTTTCACAACAAATAGATTTATGCCGATTCTGAGCAATTTTATTAATTGCATACATTCTTTATAACATGAATACATTTGAATAATATATGTAATATATAGATGCAAATAAACTATGCCATGATTTTTTGAGGCCCAGATTTATTAGCAGTTACTATGAAATGGGTGACTGGCAACATAATCACTTTAAGTTATATTTATGTTAAAATGCCTAATCCAAAAAAGGATATGCGACATTTTATATGCAATTCAAACACATAAATCTTAGATTTAGGCCTAAATATTTTTCTGAGTGAACGAATGGACAACAAACCTGCACATAAAACCCAAAATGAATTGTGGATGGCATTTTATATGTCAGTAAGCCAGTCTCTTCCTGTCTAAATGGGTGGTTCTTGGTCAGAATAAACTACAAAGTGGACCAGAGTTTATACCAGCAGTCAGACTAGCCAGTCTGGACCAGCATGGGAATACATTCTGGCCTAAGCCGGTCTTTTCAGCAGGGTGAAAGAGCAATATGAACAATACAAGAGAGGTATGGAAAGAGCAGAGGTTGGAAATGAGTGAATGGTGGGAAAGTAAGACGAAAGTAAGCAAAAGAGAAAGTGCAGTGCAGGAGGAGGTTTAGAGAGTGAAAGAGCTCTTTAAAAGAGGGGGTGTGGGAATGAAAGAGGGCAAGAAAATGGGGGAATGAGAGGAAAGAGGGAGATTTAGTTGTGTAGTTGGGTGTGGGAATGTGGGGTCAGAGTTCTGCTGGAAGAAGAGGCTCTTGGCAGGACACAGCTGAAAGGGATTGTGAGAATTTATACAGGATTAGTGGAGTGTCTGATACTCTACAACTCTCATACAAGCACACACACACAACTAGAGCTATACTGAGCATTCACTGTGTATTTGTGATGACATTAACATGCTTGTTTTGTTGTCTACACTTTCTAAAGGTTGTATTATTACACTAGGAGTGTCTTGTGAGTATGTCAATGTTGTATTAGTGTTGCATTAAACTTCAGCAGCAAAAATGTTGTTTGAGTTTAAACTGAACTCAGAAGTGTTAGATATAAATTAGCAATTTTGAGAAAAAAAACATTGGAATTTCAAGATGTTAACTTGAAATCCTGAAGAAAAAAGTCTGAATTGTAAGATCTAAATTTTTAATTGTGAGCAAAAAAATATATATAGTGAGATAAAAAGTTGCAATTACATCAGAAAAAAAATTGCGAGATGTAAACTTGTGAGATTGAAAAAAAAAATCACAATTACCTTTTTAATATTTTTATTCAATTAGCTCTGTCGGTTCAATTAATTTATTCTAAATGCAACATTTTGTTTGCAACATCACAACATTTTTTTACATTTTAATGTATTAAGATATTTGTATGTAAATATTGGAATATGTAGAGTTACATTTGTGCATATAAATAATTAAATATACTTCTTGTTGTTTTAGTAGCCAAAGAAAAAAAAACCTAGTTGAAAATATGCCTTAATTATCTTTACTTCTTGCATTAAATATTTTCCAAATTTGCAAAAAAATTCCAGAGCAAATTCATAAATATGGTGATATGTATAATATCAAATGGCTGAAAATATTGAGATTAGCTACTACTACTACACACACACACACACATAATGTAGCTCATACAAACATTTGTTAAGAAGCCAGCGGTGGATAGAGAGAAAATGAAATGTTCTCTTCGGCTCTTCTGTGGTATTTGGACCTGTGTTGACTTTGGGATCTGGTAACGTTCTCTTTGCAGTCATCCATGGAGGCAAAGACAAGGAATTATAGCTTCACTGAACTCCAGTGGAAAATAAACATATTTTCAGCACTGTTAGTACACATCTGGAAAAGATAGAGATCACAATGATCTTGTATGTATATGTCAGTTTTATTTGAGTTCTGTCACGTACCATAACCTGTAGTGTTTTGAAACAGATGGTTGTGGTTTGTATGTTTGTGTATGATAATGAAAACAGAGGAACGTCATTTCAACCAATCAGCCATAGTTGCTAGTAGATTCAAGTAAAATGCCGTAAAAATCTAGTTAAAAATAATCCAAACTTGTTTTCCACACTGCTTTTTACTAAATAAAGAGAAGTCATTGCCAGAGAAGTAATTGTAAATATATTGTAAATATACAGGGACAATTATGGAAGTATATTTCTACTTTCTTTCTTTTTTTTTTAACTTAAAAGTGTGAGATATACACTATAAAAGAAAAGTCCAAATTGCGAGATAAAAAGTCGCATTTACCTTTTTTCACCTTTTTTTGGGGAAAAAAAAGTAAAAATTAGAATTACAATAATAATTGTGAGATGTAAACTCAGAATTCTACTTTTTAAAAAAAATCTGAATTACAAGATGTAAAGTCAGAATTCCAAGAACAAAAGGTCATATTTGTGAGATGTGAAGTCAGAATCCTAATTTTAAAAAAAGTTAGAATTACAAGATGTAAACTCAGAATTTCAAGAAAAAAGTCATAATTGTGAGATGTAAACAATCAGAATTCTACTTTTAAAAACATTACCTGAAGTTACGTGTAGGTCAGATTCCAAGAACAAAAGGTCATATTTAGTTGAAATTGGCCAATCAGAAATTCTAATACAAAAGTCAGATTCTGAGAAAAAAGTTATAATTGTGAGATGTAAACTCAGTATTCTAAAAAGTCAGAATTCCAAGAAAAAATTTCATAATTGTGAAATGTAAACTAAGAATTCTAATAAAAAAGTCAGAATTACAAGAAAAAAAGTCAGAATTACAAGAAAAAAAGTCAGAATTACAAGAAAAAAAGTCAGAATTACAAGAAAAAAAGTCAGAATTGTGAGATGTGAACTCAGAATTCTACTTAAACAAAAAATCTGAATTGCAAGATGTAAAGTCAGAATTACAAGAAAAAAATGTCATATTTGTGAGATGTGAACGTCAGAATCTACTTTTTTTTTTTTTTTTTTTTTTAAAACAAGTTAGAATACAAGATGTTAAGTAAGAATACAAGACAAATAAGGTCATATTGGAAATCGTAAACTCAGTAATCTCTAATAAAATAAGTCAGACTTCCAAGAAAAAAGTTATAATTGTGCAGATGTACACTCAGTCTTCTAATAAAAAAGTCAGAATCAAGAAAAATGTCATAATTGTGAGATGTAAATCAGAATTCTAATAAATAAACTACAGAATTCAGAAAAATTTCATAATTGTGGAGATGTGAACTCAGAATTCTATTAAAAAAAACTCCGAATACACAGAAGAAAACGCATAATGCTGAGATGTGAAATCAGAATATCTAATAAAAAAACTCAGAATTACAGAAAAAAAATCATAATTGTGAGAGTGGGAATCCGAATTCTAACAAAAAAACTCAGAATTACAGGCAAAAAGTCATAATTGTGAAGATGTAACACTCAGAATTCTACTTTTTTTTTTTTTTTTTTTTTTTTTAAAAAAAATCTGAATTACAAGATGTAAAGTCAGAATTCCAAGAAAAAAAGGTTATATTTGTGAGATGTGAAGTCAGAATCCTAATTTTAAAAAAAGTTAGAATTACAAGATGTAAACTCAGAATTCCAAGAAAAAAAGTAAGAATTGTGAGATGTAAACTCACAATTACAAGAAAAATGTCAGAAATGCAAAAAAAGTTATAATTGTGAAGATTTAAACTAGGGTATTCTAATAAAAAAGTCAGAATTCCAAGAAAAAATTTCATAATTGTGAAATGTAAAGCCAGAATTCTAATAAAAAAGTCAGAATTACAAGAAAAAAAGTTATAATTGTGAAATGTAAAGCCAGAATTCTAGGGAAAAAGTTGTGAAAGGTAAACTTGCAATTATAAGTTTATAACTCACAGTTGCAAGAAAAAGTCTGAATTGTGAGAGAAAAAAAAGAAAGAAAGAATTGTAAAATAAAAAGTTGCAATCGCCTTTTTTATATTTTTATTCCGTGGCAGAAATAAACTTCCATAGACAGTCCGTAAAACACTCTTATACTGTTATCATATTTTCCACTTTTAAACATGACACACACAATAAACTTGACTTTGATGTTTTTAGCCACGTTAACAAATGTCAGATTCAATGAAACATTCATCAGAAAGATGCCATAGCTCTCTGATCCGGCACAGGGCTTCAAAACAGGAAGTGGGGGTCTTTACAAGCCCTTGTAAAAACAGCTAACAGCTCGCTGCAGTTTCTGGTTGCCGGGGTGAGACCCGCTGGAATGCTGCTTCATCATAATGCGGTGGGCTGCGGTCAGCGTGGAGCTTCATGTACCAGTGAAACTAATGTCAGCTCAGCTTCACCAGCAGGGTTTACTCTGTGTAAAGAGTTACACTCTCATTTAAATGGGTTTAGATACTCACTGCTGTGGCCAATTATAGAGGGAGATAATTAGACTGTTAAGCGTCACAGTTAATGTACTTGAAATTCATCTCTGCATACTGCGAAAATGTTAATAATTATCTTGGGAATGTTTAGAGAGGCAAAGAATTAGTTGATCAATATTTACAACTTTACAGTTTGGTGTGAATTCAACTTTAGTATGTTAGAAGACCGCAAATATTTCTAAAGTCAGCCCAAAACTAATTCTTTCAAGAATAGTTCACCCAAAAATTTAAATTTGTTGGAAATGTACTCAGGCCAACCAAAGAATGTAGATGAGTTTGTTTCTTCATCAGAGCAGATTTGGAGAAATCTAGCATTGCATCACTTGCTCATCAATGGATCCTCTGCAGTGAATGGGTGCCGTCAGAATGAGAGTCCAAACAGCTGATAAAAACATTACAATAATCTTCAAGTAATCCACACCACTCCAGTCCATCAATTAATGTCATAATTAAGATGGTTTTAACTTCAAACCATTGCTTCCTGCTAAAATACGAGTTCATAATCCGTAATATTGCTTTCTCCAGTTAAAAGGTCTGATTACGGAAAGAAATATGCACAGACCAATCACTGTTTACACGCCAAAATGGTCCAAAACAGTTCTAAACAAGTATTTTGATGAGAGAGGATAACAGGGCATGGACTTTTTGTGAAGAACAGACTGAATTTGAATTCGTTTTTTTGTCAAAATCCATTGCATTGCATTCACATTTTACATTTGATCAGTTCTTGCTTTCTTTGGAATCAAACCCATGACCTTGGCAGATTTTCTCTTACAATCAGTGCAAGAAATGTGGAAAAAGTGACACATGAAACAATCATCTTTAATGTCTTTCCTGGATAGGATGTGCGTAAACACTAAAGATGTATTTCCACAGAAGTAAGTAAATACACAACTTGTTGAGTGATCTTAAAATGTCATTCAAAATAGTACTGGCAGGATCTGCAAGGCCAAAAGTATGTGAACACCCCTTCTAATTAACGGTTTCGAGTATTCCAGTAATCCAGATCCTAAATCTTAATGCTACACTATGCAATGGCATTATGGGCTTGCAAATTTGTTGAAACACTTTAAAAAAGAGCCTTTTCTACACACTTAGAAAAAAAGATACAAAACTGTCAGCGGGGCAATACCTAGAGCGAATTAAAGGCTAAAGACCGACATCTTTTTCTTGTTAAATCTGTTTACCCATAAATAGTACATATTAGTATCTAAAGTATATATATTAGTTCTTTAACAGTACATATTAGTACCTTTTGAAAGGGTAACACCTCAGTGACAGATTTGTACCTTTTTTCCGAGAGTGTGTAATGCATAAAGAAATGATTTGCTGACTCTGATGGGGAAGAACTTGACTGGCCGACACAAAACCAAGAGCTGAACCCCATATTGAACCAGCTGATGTTCTTGTGTCTGAATGGGATCAAACCCCTGTGCCAACATCTAGTAGAAGGCCTTCAGAAGAGTGTAAGCTTTTGAAATGTTCAACAAAAGCATCAGTGAGGTCAGGTGCTGCTGATGGTGGGTGATGGAGCCTGATTCACTGTTCACCACAAATGGTGTTCAGCGGAAGGCAAATGTGATGTTTAAGTTCAGTTTAAGTTCATCACGCAGTCACACACACACACACACACACAAATGCACTTCCCTCAAGTTCAAGTTCAGTGAAATCTCTCTTTCTCACTCTCTCTCTGCATGAAAATTTGAACGTTCAACCTGTTGTTAAACACAGTCTCTCTTTCAGCCGTGGTTTGATAGTTAATCATTCAGCAGCATGTCCGTAAGAGAGATTCAATGATCCATTATTATCTCGACACTGAACAAAGAGACTACAGTTCAACAGAGTCAGTGTGCACTGCATCTGCAGACACACCAGCATGCATTCTGTATGAACACTAGACAAGAAGAGAACATGTATATACTACTGTTTAAAAGATTTTCAAGATGTTTTATTTGTCACGTACACAATATACAGAATACAACTTGCAGTGAAATGTAAATGTACTCAGACGAGTGTGCATAAATATATATAGCTATTAGATTGTAACTAATAATTAAAATATGCAAGAACAGTAAGTACAATTTTGTAGATAATAAAGTATAGTAAAAATAAAGAAAAAAATTGTATAGTAAATGTCCAAAACAGGGAGTAAGTAGAGTAAAGTGAGCATGAGAGTACAAAATTTGCAATCAATACTTTTATTCAGCTAGGATGCATTAAATTGATCAAAAGTGACAATAAAAAAATAATGTTAGCAACATGCTGAGACATGTTAGCAATGTGCTAAAACATGCTAGCATACATGCTAATCATGCTAAAACAGGTTAGCAACATGCTAAAAAGTTGCTGAATCATGCTAGAATGCATTTAGTATTCAAAGTTTTCAAAATATGAATACATGATTAAACAATTAAAATCAAACGATCAGAACCTTTAGTTCTCTAGATTATGCATTATTTGCTCATCTCTGAACTCTTTACTGCAGGGTCAGTTCAGTCTTAACCTCACTTAACCTCACGTCTTAACTTGCTCAACAGAGTGGTGAATAGTTCACAGTGCTTTGAATGGCTTATAATAACCTATATTGCAAAAGACTGTGTTGCAGGTGTTTTTTCTGCAGAACTGAGCATGCAACTTGCAGCGAAAATAGGCTCTGCTGCAAAACTCTGCCTGCAGTGCTGCTTCTGCTACGCTGTGCTGCGCTGCTGCAGCCTGGTAACAACAGCACCATCGCTTAGTGCCACAGATGTGAGATATTGTGAAGGGGTAAACCTTTGTCGGTAAACACATCCCACTCACTCTCTTTTTGAGTGACTGTGTGAGTGTTAGCTTCAATGATTTGCATCACTCAATTTTTCTGTCATTCATCCTCCCTCTCTGTCTTTTTCTCTATCTGATAAAACATTTGCATGATTTGACTCAGTCGTAGTGCACACACTAAAATGGCAGCGGCTGAAACCCTAATGGGGAAGTTTCTTGAGTTGTGCATGTTGGTTGCCAGCCTGCGCTTACTGTGGGTGAGCTCTGTGTGTGTGTGCGTGTGTGTGTGTGTGTGTGTGTGTGGGTGGTGGGTGTGTGTTGTGTGTGGTGTGTGTGTGTGTGTGTGTGTGTGTGTGTGTGTGTGTGTGTGTGGGTGAGAGAGAGAGAGAGAGAGAGAGCTATGAGGAAGTGACACACAGAAACTCTATAAAATAACATGCTCATGTGGTGCCAATAAGTTTCAGCTCTTGTGCCATGACTGACACAGGCAAGTCTGAAATTAGCAACTTTATGAAATGGTTTCTAAAAATAAAATGTATAAAATTCCACAGTACACCACACACACACTTGTGCAATCACCTCAGAAAGGCTTAGCATTTAAAGCTGGCATAATATGAGTCATCTTTCAAGTCTATTTAATCATATGTAATGTAAAACATGATGTCTGATTCATTAAATTTTTTTAAGTTGCAGTATATTGTACTGTTTTAGTGAAAAGGAATGTTTAACACAAAATAATATAGGAGAGGGCTTATTTTTATCCTTTGGGAATTTATTGCACCATAGAAAATGGTCATTACAGAAATTATGTATAAGAATGCAATCAGGTGGGGTTGAAAAATAAGGGTTTGTGGTGTCAGTTGAAAATTAAAGTCATTTTAGAGGCAAGACGTATTTGGACGACATAGTTGTTCACTCTGCAACATGGGACGAGCACATCAATCAGTTAAAAAAAGTATTTCAGAGGCTGACTGAGGCAAATCTAACTGTTAATTTGGCTAAATGCGAGTTTGCTAAAGCGACAGTAGTTTACCTGGGTAAAATTGTGGGTGGTGGCATGGTAAAGCCGGTAAATGTAAAAATTGAGGCCATCACGTCATTCCCAGTTCCTTCCGCTCGTCGCGAATTACAGCGGTTCTTGGGAATGGCGGGGTATTACCGTTGCTTCTGTAAAAACTTTTCTTCAGTGGTTGCCCCACTCACTGACTTGTTGAGTCCGAAAACTAAGTTAAGTGTCACCAGAATGCCAGCATGCTTTTGAGTCCCTTAAAGCCCTCCTGATGCACGCACCTGTCCTTGCTGCCCCAGTGTACAATCGTGCTTTTAAACTAGCTATTGATGCTAGTGATGCAGGAGCAGGTGCTGTTTTGTTGCAGGATGGGCCTGATGGCGTCGAGCACCCTGTGTGCTATTTTTCTAAAAAAATTCAAAAACATCAAAAGTCGTATTCAACAATTGAAAAAGAGGCTCTTGCTCTAATTTTGGCCCTTAATAATTTTGAGGTTTATATTGGTTCCTCCTCGTGTCCAGTTACTGTTTATACAGACCACAATCCTCTAATTTGTATTCATCAAATGCGCAATTCCAATCAGCGCCTAATGAGATGGGCTTTGTTTGTCCAAGCTTTTAATTTAGAAATAAAACATATAGCCGGTAAAAATAACATTCTGGCAGATGCATTGTCGCGTGTTGTTACGTGGTGATTGGTGGCTTTCTTTTTTTCGGCTCACCATTCACCATCTGGGGGTGGGGGTGTTACGCGTGCTTCGCATATGCCCCGTCCCAGAGTCTTAAACGCGTACTAAACAGTGTTCATAATGTCTTATTTTTCTCTTGTTTTTCTAGTTCCTTATTGGTTGAGCTGGGGAGACGAAGCTATAAAGTGGAAGGAGGCGGACCCTCCAGGAGGCTCTGCCAGCCACAGTTTGCTCCACATCGCCACGTACTTCTTCTTAGTTTGTAACTTTAGTTTGGAGTGGGGAGTCCCAGCATGTTTCTATTTGTTTAGCCATTTCTACCTTTGTTGCTGGGCTCCCCGTCTCCTACTTTTGGTTACTTTTGTGAGTAATTTGTGTTAAAATAAAGAATTATTTGGACGACATTAGCCGTTGTCCATCTATTATGTTATGTGTCCCTTCCGACTCCTAGATCCTTATATAGGGACCAAAAACATATCACAGTTTTCAATATTGATATAAAAAAAAGAAAGAAAGAAATGTTTCATAAGCAGCAATACAGCATATTAGAATGATTTCTGAAGGATCATGTGACACTGAAGACTGGAGTAATGATGCTGAAAATTCAGATTTGCATCACAGGAATAAATTACACTTTAAAATATATTCAAACAGAAAACAATTATTTTAAACTGTAATAATATTTCCCAATTTTACTGTTTTTATTGTATTTTTAATCAATTGACTCCAGCATTGGTAAGCATAAAATACTTATTTTAAGAACATAAAAAAACTCACTGTCGCCAAACCTTTGAAAGGTAGTAACACTAATGTTTTAATGAATGATTAGAAATACAGAATAAACTGCACTTTTAAATTGTTCACAATATGACATGAAACATTAAGAATGTTAAAACTGTAGGGTCAGTTTTACTTTCATGTTTACTTTAAATTACTTCATGGTTTCTGCAATATGCATTGTATAGGACACACACACATACAAACACACAGATTTGGGGAACAGCAGGATTAGGACACTTGGGTGGTTGCTTTCTCTTGCAGAGGCACAGTTAGTCTCACAACCAATCAGGGCACTTGAGTCCTCCGGTATTTGCATTGTCTGCTCTATGACATCACCAGGGACGCTCGCATACCTGTGCTGTCATTGGCTGGTTATAGCAAATCTGCTGACAAGCTACAAAGATCACAGCCGGTGACATCATCTGCCAGAGCTCAGCCAATAATGGTGACACTTACAAATAAAAGAAAAGAAAACATCCTACTCGATACTACTAATCCACACACACACACACAGGGTTAAAGTGTTGGATACACCACCCACTCAACATTACTTGGGAATTTCTAAGGAACGGTACTCCAAATGAAACGTTCATATTTGTTGTCCTAACTTCTATGACTTTTTTTTTCATTTAAATAAATGTAGAATTTATACAGGTGCATCTCAATAAATTAGAATGTCGTGGAAAAGTTAATTTATTTCAGTAATTCAACTCAAATTGTGAAACTCGTGTTTTGTAAATTCAATGCACACAGAATGAAGTAGTTTCAGTCTTTGGTTCTTTATAATTGTGATGATTTTGGCTCACATTTACAAAAACCCACCAATTCACTATCTAAAAAAATTAGAATATCATAAGCCCAATAAAACATTTTAGTGAATGTGTGGCTATGGAAAGTATGTTAATTTTACTGTACATGTACTCATACTGGTTACTGCCTCAATCCGGCTTTGCATGGAGGTGATCAGTTTGTGGCACGGCTGAGGTGGTATGGAAGCCCAGGTTTCTTTGACAGTGGCCTTCAGCTCATCTGCATATTTGGTCTCTTGTTTCTCATTTTCCTCTTGACAATACCCCATAGATTCTCTATGGGGTTCAGGTCTGTGAGTTTGCTGGCCAGTCAAGCACACAAACACCATGGTAATTTAACCAACTTTTGGTGCTTTTGGCCGTGTGGGCATGTGCCAAATCCTGCTGTAAAATTAAATCAGCATCTCCATAAAGCTGGTCAGCAGAAGGAAGCATGAAGTGCTCCAAAATTTCTTAGGAAACGGGTGCAGTGACATTAGTTTTCAAAAAACACAATGGACGAACACCAGCAGATGACACCCCAAATCATCACAGGACTGTGGAAACTTAACACTGGACTTCAAGCAATTTAGGCTATGAGCTTCTCCACCCTTCCTCAAGACTCTAGGACCTTGGTTTCCAAATGAAATACAAAACTTGCTCTCATCTGAAAAGAGGACTTTGGACCACTGGGCAACAGTCCAGTTCTTCTTCTCCTTAGCCCAGGTATAAGACGCCTCTGACGTTGTCTGTGGTTCAGGATTGGCTTAACAAGAGGAATTACGACAACTGTAGCCAAATTCCTTGACAACGTCTGTGTGTGGTGGCTCTTGATGACTTGACCCCAGCCTCAGTCCATTCCTAGTAAAGTTCACTCAAATTCTTGAATCAATTCTGCTTGACAATCCTCATAAGGCTGCATCTTTTTCTTCCACACTTTTTCCTTCCACTAACTTTCTGTTAACATGCTTGGATACAACACCCTGTGAACAGCCAGCTTCTTTGGCAAAAGAATGTTTGTGGCTTACCCTCCTCGTGAAGGGTGTCAATGATTGTCTTCTGGACAAACTGTCAGATCAGCAGTCTTCCCCATGATTGTGTAGCCAAGTGAACCAAACTGAGAGACCATTTGAAGGCTCAGGAAACCTTTGCGGTGTTTTGAGTTGATTAGCTGATTGACATATCACCATATTCTAATTTGTTGAGATAGTGAATTGGTGGGTTTTTGTTAAATGTGAGCCAAAATCATCACAATTCAAAGAACCAAAGACTTAAATACTTCAGTCTGTGTGCATTGAATTTATTTAATACACTAGTTTCACAATTTGAGTTGAATTACTGAAATAAATTAACTTTTCCATAACATTCTAATTTATTGAGATGCACCTGTACCTCAGAATATGCAGAGTGCTGCTTTTAAATGGGGACAAAAATAACAAAACACAACCTTGAATATTGTCTTCTGGGTCTACAATAGATTTGGATGACGAACAGAGCCAAATGAAGTCGTGGTTCACTGAAAATTGTCCTCTCTGCGATAGCTTTGTAATATCATTTGCTGTCATGTTCAGTGCAAACATCGCTTGGCAATTGAATTTTGAGCATGATAGGGGAGGTTAGGGAGGGCATTTCATGTCAGGGTTTGTTTTATGAGTCCTGTTCTCTCTCTTAAAACTTGGATGAAAGTAAATGTCAATTCCTCATTTTAATCTCTGCTTTAGAGACAGATTAAACTGTTTCTAAATTACTGTCTGTGTTCCAGATGGACTTCTCTGACAGTTCAACTTCCCCTTCCTTTCCTTGCAGTATCACATTGTCTTTCTGTCTGTCTAGATAGTTCTTCTTTCTGTATTAGCAAGTATGTCAGTGATATTTTGATTAAAGAAATAATACTTTTTCAGAATGGATGCATTTCAATTGCTAAATCTGACAGTAAAGACATTTATAATATTACAAAAGATTTGTATTTCAAATAAATTGTCATTTTTTTAAACTTCTATTCAACGAATCTATGTATATGTATAGTACCTATATATATATATATATATATATATCTATATAATAATATATATATATATAGAGTATATCCAATGTTTCACAAAAATATAAAGCAGCCGACTGTTTTCAATATTGATAATAATAAGAATGTTTCTTGAGAACAAAATCAGCATATAAGAATGGTTTCTGAAGGATCTTGTGACACTGAAGGCTGGAGTAATGGTGCTGAAAATTCAGTTTTGCATCAAAGGAATAAATTATATTTTAAAAATATATTCAAATAGAAAACAATTATTTTAAATTGTGTAAAAATATTTTTACTGTTTTTACTGTGTTTTTGAACAAATAAATGCTGCCTTAAATGTAGAAAATCGTACTGCCCACAGATGTTTGAAAGGTATGGCCAGCATTTAACTTTATATGGCACAGTCCTCTGTTTCACACATTTTTAAATACCATCTGTGCTATTTTTAAATTAATGCTCGAAGCACGTTATATCTTTAGATGGAGTGTCAGAGCGTTTCACACATGTACATCACATTCTTATCATATGTAAATTAGACAACCCATTTTGAGAGTCCTGCATTCTGCTCCACTTCATTGTACTCCGTTGAGTTTTTTGGAATTTAAAAAAAATCTTTCTCGATGATATGCCTCTGGTGAAATAGCCTGCAGCACATCAGAGGATGCTGAAAACTCAGCAAGACGGGCTCTGTGTGAAATAACCCAGAGTGTCTCAGTGCCAGCGGCTCATCACTATCACAAATGAACTAGTGAATACTTTATACGCTTCATTGTATGTTTGAATACCGTGTTGTTGTGTGTCTGTGCTGTAAACACTGTGTGTTGTACCTGTTTGCGTGGTTGATTTGTGATAGTGGTGCAGGTGTTTCAAAGCGACTCTTTTCCACGCTGATACCTTGCAACAGCACAGCCCTGTTACCCTCAGCAAGGAATTCATGTCAATAAATAATGTTCAGTCATTTTTAAAACATGGACGTGTCATTGTGCAATGCACCGAAAGCTGAAGTTTGAGAGCGGCCTGCATCAGCCTGGAGGCTTCAGGCACTAACCGAAATGGGTCTTTGAGCCTCTGCCAAGACAAACTGGCACTTTCATGGTTGCTTTCACTTCTTCTTTCTGCTTTATGCTGATGCAGCTACCCCAAAAAGTATTTAAAGGGTCTTCATTTTGCACAACTTGAGTTGTATCATTTAATACATAACATGATTTTCTATATTAATGAATGTAATAAACTAAATAGTTGTTCACTGAAGATTTCCACTGAGCCACAGCTCTCATTCACGGTTGTGTTCAATTTAGAATAAATGCATTAAATTAATAAAATAAATTAAGTAAATGCCGAATGTATTTTCTAATGTTGTGTACACATTGTAAGCATGGTCAGGTTATATAAATAATAATAATAATAAATACTTGAGTTCTTATATCCTTTATTAATACGTTTTAAAATGTATAGCTATTTTTTTTATAACAATGTCTAATGCAGTGAAATTCATACCAAGTTTAAATGGGTCATGTCTAATTTATAAGTTAAACTTAATGACAATTAATAAAATAGTATTTTATAGTGTTATCTACTGCAATGGCAGTATACCATTGTTAATGGGTTGTCTTCAATGTATAATAAATAATAAATTAAATAAAATTAAATGTACTTGTTTATAGTGTTATCTAAGCATGTTCATATTCAAATCAAATTAAATTAAATTTGCCATTCATAAATTGTAGTCTGGTTTGTTTACTTTATAATGAATTCATAATTTAAATAAAATGCCATTTTTAAAAATGTTACTGCAGTGATAATCTACATTTCTAAGTGTGTTTGTGTTAATTTAAAATAAAATGATTTAAATTAATAAGAATAAATTAAATAAATGCATTTTTAATACATGATAATGACAAGTGAATAGAGGTTGAGTCTGAAACATGGGGATTGTGGGATTGCTATTGACCTTTCTCCATCCCATCAGTCGTGGGTCTGTGGCGCGATAATGATTTAGCAGACAGCAGAGGGACATGAGAGGAGCCGCAGGAAATGCAGGAGTTGCTGAAGAATGTGAGGTGGAGCGCTGTATGTATGTGGCGTCGTATCAGTGACAGGGGAATAAACGCAGTCTGGTCCGAAAACAGCAACAACAGGAACTGGTGACAATGCACACACAGACACACCACACACCACACACAACACCACACACACACACAAACACACACAACACCACACACACACACAGACACAGAAACACACATCTGGGTGGCCTGCCACACTAATGTTGCTTTACAAGCTATTCATAAAGTAGTTTAACTATAGTTAAGCTTTTGTATATATATATGACTGTATATATGACAGTTTGCATTAATTTACATAAAATACTAATACTTTTAATGAGCAAGGATGCATTAAATGGATCAAAAGTGACAGTAAAGACACTATGAGTACAAAATTAATCACATTTCCACCCAAGAAATAAATAATAATAATAAAAAAAACATTTTCACCATTAATATTAATAAGAAATGTTTCCTGAGCAGCAAATCAGCATATTCGTATGATTTCTGAAGGATCATGTGGCACTGAAGACTGGAGTAATGATGCTGAAAATTCAGCTTTGCATCACAGGAATAAATTACATTTTAAAATATATTCACATAGAAAACAGTTATTTGAAATTGTAATACTATTTCACAATTTTTACTGTATTTTTGATTAAATACATACAGCCTTGGTGAGTATAAGAAACTTTTTTCTAATTTAAAATCTTAAATCTTACATGTTAAAATCTTAACTTTTTGAACACTAATGTATATCAGTATATATGATTACAAGACTTATTACAACCAGAGCAGAATTGATCTGGCAACAAACAAGATCTCAGTTTGCACTTTAAATATTATAAATTTAGCAGCAATATTGATTTGTTTCAGTCTAACTTGTGATTCTTTTCACCAAAGATTCATACAGAATTTTTGCACCCGAATGCATCTAATAAAACTAGAATCATCCTAATAAATGTCAAAACAGCCGTAAACAGCAAGATCTGCCAAACGAATTCATTGTAAAAAGATGTAAAATGGCTCAAAGGGATGAAGGTTCCATGATTCATTACATGAACCATCCAGATGTCACTAAAATAAATCAAGGAGAAGAAGGAGGACAGTTCAGGAGCGTCTATTTGATGAGTCTATTTGCGTGCACATTATCATGTGACATAATAAAACAGCGATGCAGCATTTTAGTCTCACTAGCATGCTGGAAAAGCTGCTGAACTACCGTCACGTGTTGCTACTTTAAGTTAGTCACTCTTCAACATGTTGCCTCACACTAACACCAGAGCTTTACCAGATTTATTCACCTTGTCCCACGTTGTCATAGACTACGACAGATTCATATTCGAAATGACTGAACTGTGCACACACATACAAAAGAACGCAGATACTTCTGCTTTTTCTTTCAGATGTGTTTATGCTGAATCGCTGTTCCTTAAACACACACACTCAAGTGAGCTGCAGACTTTACCAGGCCTTACATGGTTCTCACTGTGATCCTGAGCTGTCAAGTGCTGCGCGTGTTTTTACTCCATTACAACCAGGATGTTTTTTGAATAGCTCAACTATCGAGGTTATTTCATTCGGAACGCTCTCCTTATCTGTCATTGAAAACCTTTCATTACTCGAAGTATTTCCTTCCCTATAGTCAGGTAAAGGACCTAGTTCTAAGAGCGTAGGCGAGTATCTCACGATGCAATGCACTCTGCGTTATTTCCAAGTGTGACAAATGTTTTGTATACTGTAAGAATGTTAGTAACCAGACAGTTGGTGGTAGCCATTGACATCCAAAGTATGGGGGGTGGGGGGGTGAATACCATGGAAGTCAATGGCTACCATCAACTGTCTGGTTACCAACATTCTTCCCACCCACCCCCAAAATATCTCGTTGTGGGCAACAGAAGAAAGACACCTACAGGTTTGAACAACATGAGGGTGAGTAAATAACAAAATTGAAATTTTTGGGTGAACTATTCCTTTAAAAAATTAGTAAATCGTTATTTACTTACAATTTACAAAAGGTATGCTAATGTGTACTTTTTTTCCCAACAAGGGAATATGTACACTGTGCATTATTCAGTAAGTATTAACTTAGTTTTCCATTCTGAACACAGCCATGGCTGTCTTTTCTCTATCTGTCCCTCTTTGATGCTCTGTCTTTAGACTTTATGATTGCATCCACTCCTCCCAGCGCTCCTCCTCAAATCCCTCAGCACTTTAACAGAAATGCACTGCTGCAGTAAATCACTCAATACACAGTCCAACCACTCTGTAAGATCTTTGTGTGTTGTGTGTGTGTGTGTGTTGGGTGTGTGGTGTGTGTGTGTGTGTTTGTGTTTGCGTGTGTGTGTGGTGTGTGTGTGTGTGTGTTGTGCGATCTCCTGTGTGTGTGTGTGTGTGTGTGTGTGTGATGGAGCATCTTGATGAGGCGATCCCAGTCCCAGTCCTAGTTTCACCTCTGACGCCATTATTTGGCCATTATTTCAACATGCAGCTTGAGAATGAAAGAATCCCTGTTATGTGTTGTCTTCATGAATGTTTAGATTTAGAAAGTCTTATTTTTCCCCTTGTTCGGTACAATAAAAAGCACATGAGAACTGCTCAACACCTGGTTTACACCTGTTGTTAAAGAGATAGTCCACTTAAAAATGAAAATTCTCTTTCTGTCATTTATTCACCCTCATGACAATCCAAACTTGTATGACCTTTTTTTGTTCTGTGTAACTTAAAAGAAGATATTCTCAAGAAGGTTGGTAACCAAATGGTTTTGGGTCCCATTATGTTCATTTGTTTCTTACAAACTTGCAGCTTTTCACTTCACAAGATGTTCATTGATGCACTGAAGTTTGTGTGGATTACTTGTGGATTATTGTGATGTTTTTATCAGCTGTTTGGACTCTCATTCTGACGGCACCCATTCACTGCAGAGGATCCAATGGTGAGCAAGTGATGGCATGCTAAATTTCTCCAGATCTGTTCTGATGAAGAAACAAACTCATCTATATCTTGGATGGCCTGAGGGAAAGAACATTTTCAAGCACATTTCAGTTTTTAGTGAAAAACTATCCTTAATACAGGTGAGGTCATTCAGTCATCAAACCATTATTTTAACAGTTTTTTGTTTTACCGAGATAAACAGAGAATAAATATATTACTTCAAGATGTATTATGGAGATATATATAATAATAACTTGGGATATTGACTATATAACATTTATTATTATAAAAGATTATATAAAATATTTTTAAACATTTATATAAAATGTATATTAATAAACATTTTTAAGAAAAAAATGCAGTAAAAACAGTAATATTGTGAAATAGTATTACAATTTAAAAACTAAATATTTTCAAGTATGAACATATTTTAACATGTAATTTATTCTTGTGATGCAAAGCTGAATTTTCAGCATCATTACTCCAGTCTTCAGTGTCACATGATCCTTCAGAAATCATTCTAATATGCTGATTTGCTGCTCAACAAACATTGAAAATATTATTATTATTATCAATGTTGAAAACAGTTAAACAGTGAATTCTTTTTTTATTTTATTTTTGGAAATGTCTATACATCACAGTTAAATAATACATTGTCACTAAATCCATTTCTCTTTACAGCGACTCCGTGACCTGCAGCAATAAAATCTATATCAGCATGAACGAGTAGAAAGCGAGAAAAGGAAAGAGCCACTCAGTGTTTATTCCTCATCATCCAACTCCTACAGAAACACCACAGCAGCTCTGGGTGAGTATCAGTGTTATAATGGAGCCATTATTCTTCCTACAGATCAATACAATATTCATAATGAGATACAAGCTAATCACAGCAGTTCTACAGCCTCCTTTAGCCATAAATAAAGAGATTGCTACCCACAAACTACACACACACATACACAGACGATACCCTAGAGTCCACTCTTTTCTTCTTCAATGTCAAATAGATGGACCCCATGTGGGCAGTATTGGTTCTGTATCCCACAATGCATCAGCTTTAACCGCCTACAGTTAGACAGTAAGAGGTCATCCAAACCTTCCAGTGGGATACTACAGGCATCCATGTGGTCAATACACCTCTATATAGCCCACATCCTCTACTCCTGATGGTCGAGTCAATCAAGCAGATCAAGAGAGATGACAGTTTGAGACAGTCTGACAAATGTGGAGGCAAGATCTCCCGAGGAAAATAGCTTCATAAAGGATCTATTGTCTTATTTCCTCGAGCGCGTTAGACGGCGCCTTCACATTGGTTTTTTTTTTTAATGAACAACACGCCCCGTTCGCTCAGTTTGTTCTTGAAGACAGTTGTTCAGTTCATTCACAGACGAGATGTCTGTCTCATTCAGCGTCACTCGTTCAGACTAAAAGCACAGACTTGTTCACTGAAAGCACATATTCTTCAAGTAACGCTGTCCAATCATGAACAACTCCTTCACAGCTCACTCTGTAATGCTAATTTTACATGTTACAGTCAGTCTGTACGGCAAGAAAAAGGCATCAAGGCATCAAAAAGGTAGCATTTATGAGTCCTTATTATACATTACAAACTATGAAAGCCCATTCCCGCCACTTAAGAAAAACTCATGCTTTGGCAAATCAAAAAAGTGTATGTGGGATGTTTAAAAAAAAAAAAAAAAAAAAAAGATTACATAAACAGTCATTATTATGATTAAAAAGCCCAACTTTTAAAGGTCAAAATTATAAGAGACCAAGTTATTATTATGAGATAAAAGTCAAAATTATAACAAACAATTATAATTATGACATAAAAAGTCAAAATCTTTGTCATAATTCTGACTTTTTATCATCATTTTGACTTTTTATGTCACAAGTGCAACTTAAATTTGTTATAGTTATGACTTTAGCTCATAATTTCAACTTTTGCATGTTTGATTTAATCTCAAATATGACTTAATTATGTTATAATTATGACTTTTTATTTCACAATTTCGATTTTATCTCATAAATATGACTTCATCTCAAAATATGACCTATGTCCTAATTATGACTTTTTATCTCATAATTTTGATTTTTTTTTTTGTCACAAGTGCAACTTAATGGTGTCATAATTACTTTTCTCATCATTTCAACATTATCTTACATTTGACTTCATCTCAAATATGACTCAATTATGTCATAAGTGTGACATATAATAATTTTGCCTTTCTCTCATAAATATGACTTAATTATGTCATAATTATGGCTTCTTTGACTTCTTATCACTTTTACTTTTTATCTAATACATATGACATTCCTATGTTATAATAATGTGTTTTTTTTTTAATTAATGAATATGAATACATGTGAGTATGAATGAGAAAATGTTAAAATTGGAATGAGGGATGATGGAATGATGATTTCTTTGGAATGATCATTTCTTTTAGATACTGCCCACACACTGACTTTTCTGTTTGCAAATTGGGCGGACATGCTGCACAGGTAGTGGTTTTTTTTTTTTTTTTTTTCCCCTCCTGATCGGCCACTTATAAGGTTCCACTTGCGTTAGGATTCTGCCTTCAAAACATTAGGCAGTTGGCAGCTCACTAGGTTTTGGAGCAGAGCCATTTGTTTTACACCTCTCTCTCAAATTCCTCTGCCCCTCTTTCCTGTTTTTTTCTTCTTTTTTTCAGCATCTGTTACGCCCAGAGAGTTTGTGTCTGCGAGGTGGCATGCTGCCAGATCTCACAGCTGCCAGAGAGAGAGAGAGAGAGAGATAGAGAAAGGGGGGAAATAAACCACTGCACAACTGGAATACAGTCAACAGTCGGTCTCAGGCATCTGTGACGTCACAATCAGTCATCTGCATCGCTGCTGCGAGAAACCTTCACCCTGATCACTCTTTTCAATGTAAACACACTGCACATCCTGAGTCACTATATCAATATCCAAAACCCGACAGTCCTCAAAAGTTCAAAACTCATTTTACACTCTCAAAGACGGTAGAATATCTCCTTCATCAGCAGTTTGGGTAGCAGCCCCAGCTGTTTGTAAGTTTAGTCCACGATGCATCTTATTCTAGTCTTTAACCTATATATGGCTCATTTATAATTAGCTGGCATTGATAGAAAATATTTTGCAGGCTGCAAAAAGTATTTCAGTGTCTCAGAATGACTTGGTTCATTTACTGTGTATCAAGCCTCTCTGAGATGATAAAACACTGTATCATGAGATGTACACGTGTAAATGAACACAGTGCCGTGCTTCACTCTGAAACCCGGCAACTCACCAAAATAAAAGCTTGTTGGATTAACGTTTGAAAATGAAGAAATTAAGACAAATAATGGTAGAGTAATTTTACAGTTGTATAAATTTATAAATATGACCACATTTTGACATTTTATCTCATAATTTAAGCTTTTTGTCATGGTTTGTCTTTTCATCTCATAAATATCATTTTGTATGTAATAAATTCAACTTTTTATGTAAATTTATGATTTACCAAAGCATGTTTTTTTCTGAAACCTGGCAAACTGCCGAAATAAATGCTGGATGGATTAATGTTTGAAAATGAAGAAATTAAGATAATTATAAATATTAGTGTATTAATTTACATTACATAGTTCTTTTTACTTTTTTCACAGTTCATAGCATTATTACAAAATATTTGTTTAATATTTTATTTAATAATTATCTAAAAATCAGAATACATATCATAATTTTACAGTCATATTGAATGTATTAAAAACAGTGGGAACATGGCCTATAACAATTCAAGTGTAAAGGCATTAAAGAAAGAAAAAAAAAAACCTTTATGGTTACTGAAAGAGGTCTGGTTAAACCACAGTATAAAAACCCAAATTTTTAAAAAATTTTAATTTCTATATATAGATGCGCTCTCTAACAAAATCACCCCACTTTTTCTAGAAAAATTATTTCCAAAGTTATTCAATTCCTTTTGCAATATATATTAAAGAAAAACTAAATATTGCAAGTCAGTTTTTTCTTCCAATATCGTGCAGCCCTATGTCACATTTAAAACTTTGCAAATCTTGCCCGAGATATTTGCATCATTCCAAACATAAGAGAAACAGTGTAGACGTCTTTCCCATACACCTACGAGTTTTTGTAAAAATTAAAATAAATCAATGGAGGAATGTATGAAGGCCACTATCTTTCTCTCTGCATCCATCTAGGGTCTGGAAGTGAAGTGTAGTGAAAATCTTCCCTCTGTGTGCCTCCAGTGCTGTGGTGTGATGTACTGTTGGTACTGTTATGATAGCTCTTACAGGTGTACATGCTCCACTTTTTCATACAACAACACTTCATAGTGAGCACGTCATGTCAGGCTCCATGAACTACTTGGAAGGACATGAGGGTAAGTGATCAGATTTTTTTATTTTTTTATTATTCTTTTAACTGTGTATTTCAAAACATTACCTGTTCTGACTGCTTTTGGTGATGAATTTACTATGATAACTTAATTCCGCAATGAAGTGAAGTGATGTGTGGCCAAGTATGGTGAATTTGTGCTCTGCATTTAACCCATCCAAGTGCGCACACACACAGTAGTGAACACACACAGTGAACACATACCTGGAGCAGTTGGGGGTTCGGTGCCTTGCTCAAGGGTCTCACCTCAGTCGTGGTATGAGGGTGGAAGAGAGTGCTGGTTATTCACTCCCCCCACCGGCAATTCCTGCCAGACCTGAGACTCAAACCCGCAACCTTCGGGTTACAAGTCTGACTCTCCAACCGTTAGGCCACGTCTGCCCCAATTTGATTCAGCAATGCACAAGTGTTTGCTGTGAACCACTATTACACTATGAAAAATTGCAACTTTTTAATCTCACAATTCAACTCACAATTGTGAGTTTATATCTTGCAATTGCAAGTTATAATTAAAACAAATTTTCTCCGAATTTTGAGAAATAATTTTGGCACACAATTTTGGCTTTTTTATTTTTATTTTTTACAACTCGCAATTCAGTTTTTGTGCTTCCACCACAGAATTAAAAAAAAAAGTTTATTATATTGAAAAAATATCTTATAAATATATACTGAAAATTTTAGATTATTTCATATGAATTCTGAGTTTACATCTCACAGTTATATAAATGAATGAATGCATGCATGCATACATAAAAAAAGGTAATTACAACTTTTGATCTCACGATTTATATTTTTTTGCCCCCCTCAGAATTGTTTAGTTTATATCTCACAATTGTATTATATATACTTTTGTTTCTCAATATTTTTATTCTGTGGCAGAAATAAGTTTGCATATTAGATATGAAACTTATTTCATTAGATATAAGTTAACAGATCCAAAGCCTAGTTTTCATTCCTACAGCATTCTATAGGGCCGTATAGACTCAGTTCCAATAGTTTGTTGTTTGCATGTTACTAAGCTATAGCAGAGACAAATATTAGGTCAAATATACTTCTATAAGTTCATTTTAATTTAATTTTCAGTTCATCATCCGTCAGTCTGGGTGCTTGGCTCAATGCATTGTGGAATCACCTTTGCTAAGGACACGTGATGCTGGAAGAGAGCTCATGTTTTCTTAGGCTTGATATGTTGAACAGAAAGTACAACAGTAAATAATTGAGTCTGTAAGACATTCTTTAACAAGTACAGCAATGAGTATTTCACTAATCTTTCAAGTTCCTTATCACTGCATAAACAAGCCTTACCATTTTCAAAAGGAATAATTTCACAGCTGTTCAGACACTTTAACACAAAGTGAAAATATCAGATGAATTGGTCTGAGAAGTTTCATAAAATGAAATATTTCAGGCCAAGTGTTGGGTAAAATTTTGATCAAATCTATGGCCATTCTAAGACAAATGTTTCTGGCATGCTGAAACTAAACATGGCCCTGTAATAAATTTTGAGGGGAGAAATGTATTGTTATGTTGAGTTTCGATGACAAAATAAATCTTTCATCTGCCTTGAAAGAGATGCACATGAGAAGAAAATACACACACACAAAGGCATTTCGTTTTGATTGCTTTATTAGCCCTCTATGGCATTTATTTTTCTAATGAGAGAATATTTTTCCTCCATTAGAATTTTGACACAATAAATCCAACAATTTAAAAATGCATTCTTTAATTGTTAAAAAAAAGCCTTTAATTTACATTTCTTCTATGAATTGATATACTTGGTAATTTCATTTATTGCTCAACATGTATCTAGAAAAATAATATGTTTTTATATTTTTTCCCTCAAATGTGGTATTTAGTATTATGTAACGGTTTGGGTTTATTATGAAAAGTTTTTTTTTTTTGATCGGATGAATAGTGTTCTGTAATTGCTTAATTCTGTTGATAAATGATAAAAAAATACAAAAGTCTGATCATTTGCAGTTTTTGGGTCTATTAAATGTTAAAAATAACATTCAATTATAATGCATGGTTATAATGAACCATTTCATTCCATAAATTGCAAAATGTTGCATTAATAGAAGATATTTTTTTTTGGTAAAGGGATTGAAATACTTACAAATATTTCTGAAATGCATCAAATATCATTACTTGAAGGGTTATTATATGAAAACTGATGCATTTGTAAATGGTAACCTTATCATTTGTTAAGAGAAACAATATCTGGCGTTATTTCCATTACATAACGAAGCTAAATGTGACATTATATTATATATGACTATGTGTGTTATTATATTTAACTCTTTTTTTAAGGGGTCATATGATGTGATTTATTTTTCCTGTTCTTAGTTGCTGATGTAGCTATTTGTGCATGTATAAAGATCTGCAGAGTTACAAAGCTCAAAGTCTCCCACAAAAGGATTGTTTCTATCTAAAATAGAAGGCTGATCCAGACCGGGCTAAAACGCCTCATTCTAACACGCCCCACATGTCTACGTCACTATGTGGTAAGATTTGCATAATGCTGCCCAAATGTGCACGAAAAAAGAAAGAAGGCGTGGTTTCAGTAACCGCAGTTTAGTGTTGAAGCAGCCATGTCAGGGAGACGCTGTGTGTTTTTTGTGAAAGCTAAACTACTTTGTTTGGCCTTCCGAAAGTAGATGCAATGAGGAGTCATTGGTTAAGATTTATTTACAACAAAACAGCACAACCCAGATGTTTGAATTTGTGCAACGCATTTTATGGAGGACAGTTTTGTGAACCTAGGAGAGTAGCCTTCAAGGCTGGCTGTGCAAAGGCTATTTAAAAAAAAAAAAGGTCAATTCCGACTTCGCTATGACAATCTGGCACTTATTCTGAATCAGCTACTGTAAGTATGTTTTCTTAATAGTTTAATTATTTTCTATTTCTGAGTTTTGCGTCGTGTAGAGTATCGCGTTGTGTGTGTGTGTTGTGGCGGGAGAGAGAGGCGGGTCACATCACAGTGGAGCCAGCTTTGATCGTGGCTTTGTGGGTACTGCACATAATACGAGCTCATCACGTGTCTGTCACGCGACTCTGTTCCCCTTTCGGGCTTGAACTGATGGTAAAACTAAGGACATTATTTACTGTTTTTATATTTGAAAGCTGAAGCTTGCGATTATGGAAAGGGGCGTTACATTTCCAAAGCGTGCTTGTGGTGTTCGGCCAATCACAATGCACTGGGTCAGCTGGCCAATCAGAGCAGACTGTGCTTGTGGGAAAGAGGCGCTTTGTAGAAAACAAGGCATTTGAGAGAGGCGGGGCATTGAGGAACTACAACAATGTACAGTATTTGAAAAATAATGTGTTTTTTGAACATTAACGCTATGTTACACCAAATACACAAAATAATGATCTTTAAAATAGCATCATATGACCCCTTTAAGAATTGATCATGCTCTGTCATTGCTATTGATATATTGTAAACAAATCAAAAGTCTGATCATTTGCAGTTTTTGATCTTTTAAATGTTAAAAACAACTTTCAAATCTAACGTCAAATGGGCATTATTATTCATTTTATTACCATAAATTCAAAAACTTTCCATGAATAGCAGTATTATTTTTGGTATAATATTGACCTTGATATTATATAGTATTGGATTTTTTTTATGCATGCACAGTATGTGTGTGTGGATCTCATTATCTTCACTGCATTTCTGCATCTGATTCTGTGACAATGCTACTCTCAAACTGATGATGTTAGTCCAGGTCCTGAAACATCAGGAATATGATCATAGTAATAGTGTGTTTGGCATGAGGCCAGTGTTCAGCTCTATGCTGCAGTTTATTAGGGCCAGGTTTTATAATAATAAAAAAGTGGCCTATGGCCATTGCTGAGGAATTTATCATATTGAAATGATCATATTTCTGTGTGTGCGGGAGTTACCTGATTGTGTAGCTGAACAGAATCAACAGCTATATCGATCTGCAATATGATGTCTATAGAAATATTTTACTCCCAATTAAAAAGGGAAAAGGGAAGTGTTTAACTATAAAAAATATTGGTTGAGCTTGGGTTATAAAGTCTTGATAAATGTCACACATAACAAAAGTCCACCCTGTTAAAGGATACAGGATATGTGTATAACTTTCAAAAGTTGATAAATAGCTGATTTTTTATGGCATAATTATGACTTTATCTCATAATTTTGGCTTTTCATCTCATAAATATGACTTCATTTTGTCATAATTATGACAGTATATGATCATTTCGGCTTTCATTTTTTTTAATAAATATGACAGTTTAGTATGCCATAATTTTGACTTTGTATCTCATAATTTTGCCTTTTCTCATAATTAAATGAACTATCTCATGATATGGCTTGATGGCAAAAGTATGACTTCATGCCATAATTTTGACCTTTGAGTTCATTAATTTTTGACTTTTATCTAATGATGAATTAATCTAATTATGAGATGGACAAAAAGGATGACAATTGCATAAATCATGGAAACTTATCTAAATTTGACCCTTCTCGTAATTAAATGAATTATGTTATAATTATGACTTAAGTACAAAAGTACAACATAATGCCATAATTTTGACTTTTCTCATTATTTAAATATCTCATAATTATGACTTTATAGAAAAAGTGAGGAACTTAGGCCATAATCGTGACTTTTTATCTCATAACTTCGACTTTCCCTCATATTATCTCATAATTACAACTTTATGGCAAAATTATGACTTCATGCCATAATTTGACTTTTTATCTCATAATTTCAACTTTTTGAGGAGTTTTTATTTGAGCATAACTCAACCAAGCAGAATTTAACGAGAGTTGAGTTGAAACTACACATTTTTAAATGTTCACTCAAGGATTCATTCATAAGCAGAAACCGTGACTTTAAAAAGACAATGTTTTTGTTGTCCTCTACCCCCTGAGAATGATTTATCTACCTACCATGATACATATCTGGATCACGTCCCAAACCTTTCACACACTATCATTAGTACAAATGACAGCAGGATATACAGTATAAACACATCAGCTCTTCTTTTTTTTTTACATTACATTATTTTTATGACAAACAAATATAATACATTTCATTTAAAAGAACATTAACCCTAAAAGTATTCCGAATTTTTTCTGTCAAAAGAGATTGACATTTTCAAAATATTGGGTGGTTGCTTTGCACGCTGTCACGACACAGGCTAGGAGACACAGAGGTAATTAGAATGTGAGTCAGGCTAGGTTTAGGGATGTGAACGGTAGACCGGACGTTGATCTTGTGTGAGGTGAGCATATAGGGGAGCTTGATTAGCTGCAGCAGGTGCGGGGAATCAGAATGCAGGTGATTGTGATCGTCGGTGCTGATAACTGTGATGACTGTGGTGACTGAAGTGACTGTGACTCTCTGACATTACCCCCGCCTCCAGGGGTGGCTCCTGATGCCCCAACACGATGACGGGGATGGCCACGACCTCTGGGTGCGGGACGATCCGGGCGGTTACGATGAAATTCCTCCAGAAGTAAGGGGTCTAGAATATCGTCCCGGGCCACCCAGGATCTTTCCTCCGGTCCATATCCCTCCCAGTTCACCAGGTGCTCGAGCCGTCCGCCCCATCGCCGCGAGTCCAGAATGTCACAGACCTGATAGACAGCCTCCTCTTCCAATGACTCTGGGGGAGGAGGTGCGTCCGGTTCGGTGGATCCTGTGGTGGAAGGGGAGAAAGGTTTTAGGAGGGAGATGTGGAATGGATTCTGTACCTTGCCGGGAGTTGGAGCTGATACGTGACATCATTAACCTGCCTCTGTATTGGAAAGGGACCTATGAAGCGGGGACTCAGCCTCTTGCACGGCAGGCGGAGGCGGAGGTCTTGGGTCGATAGCCAGACCCGCTCGCCTGGTTGGAATTAAGGGGGATCTGACCGACGGACGTCTGCGAAAAACTTGTGCCTCCGCACTGCACGCTGGAGATGGATGTTTGCCGAGTTCCATACCCTCTCGCTCTCTCGGAACCAGTAGTTCACAGCTGGAACCTCCGAGGGCTCCTCCGTCCTGGGGAAGAGCGGAGGCTGGTACCCGAGTATGCATTGGAAGGGAGTAAGGCCGGTGGGGGATTGTCTGAGGGAGTTCTGGGCATACTCGGCCAAGGGGAGGAAGCGGCTCCAGCTGTGCTGATCATTTGAGCAGTATTACCGTAGGTAGCGTCTGAGTTCTTGGATCTTATGCTCAGTCTGGCCGTTAGTCTGGGGTTACCCCAAGGAGGTGAAAGAATGCCTTCCATGCATGGGAGATGAACTGGAGACCTCGGTCTGAAACAATGTCCTCAGGTAGGCCGTAGTTTCGGAACACATGGTGAAAGAGACTCTCTGCTGTCTCAAGAGCCGTGGGTAGGCCTTTTAGGGGGATCAATTTGCATGCCTTGGAGAAATGGTCCACGGCCACAAGCACACATGTGTGGCCTTCTGAGTTAGGCAGATCGGTGACGAAATTCACCCCAAGGTGAGACCAGGGTCATTGGGGAACCAGTAGGGGAACCAGCTTGCCAGCTGGAAGTTGGCGAGGGGATTTAGACATGGCGCAGACTGAGCAGCTATGGACGTACCTGATGACATCCTTGGCCATACCAGGCCACCAGTACCGAGCTTGAATGAGTGAGAGGGTCTGCTGGCTGCCTGGGTGTCCAGAGCCCAGTACTTCATGAACGTATGTCTTGCCTTCTGGGCCTCCCTGCAGAGCTGGCTCGGTTTGGGTGGCGTCACGGAGGCATTCGGCGAGTTCCCATTGAATGGGGCTGACAATGAGGGCTGGTGGGAGAATTGGTTTGGGATCTGAGGGTTGATCAGGAGCGTGTAAATGGGAGAGTGCATCTGCTTTAGGGTTTTGGTTTCCGGGTCGGTAGGTGATGATGAAATGGAAGCGTGTGAAGAACAGGGCCCAGCGGGCTTGATGGGGGTTAAGGCGTTTAGCATCCCTTAGGTATTGTAGATTCTTGTGGTCGGTTATGACAGTGAATGGTGACGAGGGTCCCTCCAGCCAGTCGCGCCACTCCTCCAGAGCTAACTTGATGGCCAGCAGTTCACGGTTTCTGATGTCGTAGTTTTGCTCCGCAGGGGGGGTCAGTTTCCGGGAGAAATGCGCAAGGATGGAGGCGGGAGGCTCACCATGGTACTGAGACAACACGGCTCGATGCCGGTGGTAGAGGAGTCCACCTCGACTACGAAGGGGGCTTGAGGATCCGGGTGACGAACAATGGGGGCCGTGCTGACCGCTTCTTTGAGATGGTGGAAGGCTTCGTGGGCCTCAGGGCTCCAGGACAGGGACTTGGGCTTGCCACTTAGCATGGAGGTGAGGGATGCTGTGAGCCGACTGAACTGGTGAATGAATCGTCAATAGAAGTTGGCAAATCCTAGGAATCGCTGCAGTTCCTTCACTGACTGTGGAAGTGGCCATTGTTGAATGGCCGTTACCTTCCCCTGGTCCATCTGGATACCTTCGGGGGGCTGATGTTGTATCCGAGGAACTGCACCGTGGAGAGATTAATTCGCATTGCTCCAACTTCAGATATAGGTGGTGTTCTCTGAGCTGCTAAAGGACCTGTGTTACTTGGTGGCGATGTTCCGGGAGTATATAAGGATGTCATCGATGTAGACAATCACGAACTGATGGAGGAACTCCCGAAACACCTCGTTCATGAAGCATTGGAAGACAGACGGTGAGTTGGATAGGCCATACATCTTAACCCAATATTCGTAGTGGCCAGAGGGAGTGATGAATGCAGTCTTCCACTCATCGCCTGCCCGCGGTTATACACGCTCCGCAGGTCCAGCTTGGAGAATATGCGGGCTCAACAGAGTTACTCGAGGGCGGCTGGGACCAGGGGAAGTGGATACGGCAGCTTCACTGTCTGTGAGTTCAGGGTTCGGTAGTCGATACATGGCCTCAAGCCTCTGTCCTTCTTGCCCACGAAAAAGAAGCTTGAGGCTGCTGGTGAAGGCCAGATGAAACCCTGTTGGATAGCCTCCTGATGTAATCCTCTAGCTTGCGCTCTGGAATGGAAAAGGGGTAAACTTCTAACCATTGGGGAGTGGCTCCAGGCAGCAGGTCGATGGCACAGTCCCATGGCCAATGCGGTGGAAGGCGGGTAGCTGCCTGCTTGCTGAACACATCCTGGAAAATGCCTGGTAGTCAGAGGGGTCGTAAACTTCATGAGCTCCAGGGATTTCGACGAGGGGAACACACTTGGCTCGGCAAGGATTTGCTGAGCGGCTTGGGAATGAGGACATGACAGTTCTGAAAAACAGGTCTAGCTCCAGCAAGTGATTTCACAAGGGTCCCATTCTGACTCGGGGAATGTTGGCGTTGACCCAGATGAAGCACACATGGGGTTCCCTCCAGTACCAGGAAAGAGACCCGTTTTCTCGGGCCAGACATTCCAACTCTGAATCAGAGGGGAGAGCCGAACTTAACCACTTCCAGACACACAGCTAGTTTTCATTGAATAGTCTCGACTCGGAGCCGGGGCTGCCGCGACGGGGGTAGGGGAGGTGGTTAGGAGGGCTTGGGATATAAAAGTCCGAGGGCCCGGTACCGAGTCGACAAGGGCGGAGACTGAAACAGAGGATTCTGAGGTAAGTAGTTGTACTGGAAGAAGGGACAATGTGGCAATATCTGGCTCAAGTTGAATAGTACTCACCGCTGGGCATGGAGGTCTCACAGGGCAGTTTCTGATGAGATGATCCAGAGAGGCACAATACAGACATAGTCCAATTGCGAGGCGGTGAGCACGCTCAGTGCGGGATAATCCATTTGCTTGGGTTCTGGTACTGAGGGACCGGAGGCGGGTGAGGCTTGTTGGTGTGCTCCTTTGTCCTCATCACAGGCAGTCAGGCGTTGCAAAATGCAGGAGGCATGCTGCATGAAGTTTTCCAGCCCCACGTTGTCGTCGTAAATCGCCATCTGGGCACAAATGCGGGGATTGAGCCCCAGGCGGAAAGCACTCAGCAGCACGGCCTCATTCTATCCGCTGATAGCGGCAAGCGGAATATATCCAGTGTATATTCATCAATAGATGATGCCCCTTGCCGTAAACTCGCAAGAGTTGGTCTTTCACAGACATCCTTCCAGCGGCCACACTGAAAACCACCTTGAAATTATTGGAGAAAGCTTTATAGGAGTTAATAATGACACTTTGGGCATTCCAGATCGCCTTCGCCCACAGCAACGCTTTGCCACTTAACAGAGAGATGAGAAACGCTACCTTCAATCACACGGTGGTGAACCTCTGTGGCTGCATCTCCATGAAGAGAAAGACTTGGAGTAGGAAGCCGCCACACCCAGCTGCGTCACCTGCATAGGAAGCAGGGATGGCCATGGGACATACAGGGGCTGATGCCGGCATGAGGGTTGCTTGAAGGGTATTGACCAATTCCTCCAGCATGTCCACCGCCGCAAGAGGCCGGAGCTCCATGACATGCATATGATCGTGGTCCGGTCTTCTGTCACGACACAGGCTAGGAGACACCGTGGTAATTAGAATGTGAGTTAGGCTAGGTTCAGGGATGTGAACGGTAGACCGGACGTTGATCTTGTGTGAGGTGAGCACTGATAAAGAGTTTGATTAGCTGCAGCAGGTGCGGGGAATCAGAATGCAGGCGATTGTGATCTTGTGAATGTCGGTGCTGATGACTGTGATGACTGTGGTGACTGTGGTGACTGAAGTGACTGTGACTCTCTGAAACATGCTTAATAAACAAACTCCAGCTGGTCCAAAATGCAGCAGCTAGAGTTCTTACTAGAACCAGGAAGTACGACCATGTTAGCCCAGTTCTGTCAACTCTGCACTGGCTCCCTATTGAACAAAGAATACATTTTAAAATCTTGCTAAATTCTTATAAAGCCCTGAATGGTTTAGCTCCTCAATACCTGAGCAAGCTCATATCGCATTATTGTCCTTCACATCCACTGTGATCTCAAAACTCTGGCCATTTGATAATACCTAGAATATCAAAATCAACTGCGGGTGGCAGATCCTTTTCCTATTTAGCACACCCAAATTCTGGAACAACCTACCTAGCGTTGTTCGGGAGGCAGACACACTCTGTCAGTTTAAATCTAGATTAAAGACCCATCTCTTTACCCTGGCATACACATAATACACTATCACATTTCTATAATTCAAATCCGTTAAAGTATTGTTAGGGCGCATGAATTAACGTCAACGGAACCGGGAACACTTCCCAAAACACCTGATGAACTTGTTACATCATAAGAAGAATGGCATCTACGCTAATATTAGTCTGTTTTATTCTTAAATCGAGGTCACTGTAGCCATCTGGATCCAGTCTGTATCCAGATCAGATGGTCACTGTAGTCACCCTGATCCAGTCCATATCCAGACCAGATGGTGGATCAGCACCTAGAGACGACCTCTACAGCCCTGAATCTCAGTGGAGACCAAGTCAACTAGATGCTCCTAGAAGACCATTCTTATTCCGAGGTCAATGAACTGACTTTAGATGGAAAATTACTCTTTGCTGTAATCTACATTGTGGTAATGAAAATATTTTCTTGTGTGACTGTTCACTTCAATTTAGTAAATTCCTCTTCTTGTCATTCAAATTCAACATCCTGTGGGGATTTTGTGCAGTCCTTCTGAAAACACATAATAATGTCACTAACACACACTGGTTATTGGGGTATTTTGGTTTTTCACCACAGATGAATCACTCAATTATGTGCCAATGATGAGTCATGCATGTCTCTGAACTATCATAAGGGACTTATATGTGTAATACTGGTTATTACACACACACACACACACACACGCACGCACACACAAATGTGGTGTAGGATTTACTTTGAATTTTGCATACATGTATGGAATTTTTACAAAGAATGTGTATATCAACTGCGGGCGTCAGATCATTTTCCTATTTAGCCCCTAAATTCAGGAACCCTACCTAGCATTGTTCGGGAGGCAGACACACTCTGTCAGTTTAAATCTATATTAAAGAACCATCTCTTTAACCTGGCATACACATAACACACGATCACATTTCCTCTAATCAATTGCATTAATAGGTCAACCGAATCGTAACACTTCCATAACACCCAAGGTACCGCTACTTGAAAAAATGCCTCTACTTAATAGACTCATTTTTCATTCATCTTATTCCGAGGTCACCGTAGCCATAAGGATCCAGACTGTATCCAGATCAGATGTTCACTGTCTCCACCAGATCCTTTTCCCAGACAGATCGGTGTAATCAGCCCTAGAGACACCTCTATAGCCCTGAATTTCAGCAGAGACCATGTCAACTAGATGTGCCACAGAGACAGATCGCCTGCGAAGACCTCGTTACCTCGACAACCATCAGCACAAGACCACAGGAACCAGAAATCCCTCTGCACAATCTGACCTGTGTTGCAGCCTGGAATTAAACCACACCATGTTGTTTCTTCTGGCCAGAGGAGAACTGGCCCCCTGTCTGAGCCTGTTTTCTCCCAAGGTTTTTTCTCCATCTCTGTCACCGATGGAGTTTTTTGTTCTTTGCCACTGTCGCCTTTGGCTTTCTTAGTTTGGAACGCTTGACTGATTACACAGACACTATTAGAAGAGAGCTGAACTGGATGATATCACTGAATCTTCAATGAACTGACTTCAACTGAAAAATAGACTCTTTATTACTGTCCTCTTGCATTATTGACAAACTACTTTCCTGTTTGACACTGTAAAGCTGCTTTGACACAACCAGTATTGTATAAAGTGCTATACAAATAAAGGTGACAAAAGTTACTTTTTACATCAGATCTGTTTATATTTAATGTTCATAATTATTGCTAGTATCTGAGTTCAAATTACTCGTTCCCATCGTAAACATATTTACATAACATTTCATTTTTCCCCTGTATCAAAATATTTTATATTCAAAATCAATCTTGAACACTTACAGTATAACTACTTTTTAAAGGAGACGTGTTTGTTTGTATGTCTTTTTTAAAAAGTTGATAAAAAGCGAGTTTTATGTCAATTCTGCTTTTATCCTCATAATTTCAAGTACACATAACTATAAACTGTATGTAAGAAGGACTATGTTTTTTTACTTTTAATTTGAATAACATGCCTTATCATTCTAAGGTTTACGTTGGGTTTATCGGGTGCATAATGTTGGCTTTTTTTGTCAGATTATGATTTTTTTTCTCTCTTCTTTCACGACTTTTCGCTCATAATCTACTTCATGATGTCTAATTCTTACTTATAGATGATCATTTTACTTTTCATTTTATAACTATTACTTAGTATGCCATAATTTTGACTTTGTATCTCATAATTTTGCCTTTTCTCATAATTAAATGAACTATCTCATGATATGGCTTGATGGCAAAAGTATGACTTCATGCCATACCTTTGACTTTTTTATCTCATATTTTTTTACTTTTCTCATAATTAAATTATCTCATAAGTATGTTATATTAAAATAAATTATTATGTCCCAATAAAGATCAAGTACCTAATAAATATTAAAATAATATCTGTAAATATTATTTAATGATATATATTGATATATAATTACTCTATAATTGTTTATTGTTCACACCGTTATTACATAACATTTATATTATACATTTCATACATTTACAAAATGTTTTAGAATTATTACTAAAGGCTGACAAACTTGTTTAAAGAGTTTTTGGGAATAAGGAAAGAAGGTCTGGGAAAAAAACACCCTGATGTCTCCATTGTTTCCTGTTAAAATCCAACTGCACACAGCTGCATGGGAAGTGTGTGTGTGTGTGTGTGTGTGTGTTCATCCTCATCCTCACAGGTGCAGTGAGATCACTTCCTCTATGCAGGGACTGTTTCCGCAGCAGCAGCCTTTTCCTGTCCCAGAGAGAAATAAGGAAACAAATCCTTATCCAGCAGAGGTCAGAGGTTTGGGGTCAGAAGAGTTTCTTTCCTCTGTGTAAGTCAATGGGATTTTTGTTCATTTTATCATACACCCATTGAAAATCATAAGTTTGATTACTTATTAAAGTACAACAAGCGGTGTGGGACGAGTTACATGCTAAAATCTAACAGTGTTGAGGTTATGAACAATAGTGACACTGGCCTTAGCAGTCATATCCAATTATGCATTATGAGTTGTACATGTCCTGTACACATTCCAAAACCATCCAAGCTTTTTGAAGTGATCTAAGCATGTAGAAATGACACACAGTCTCTGTGTTGAGCAATTGTGTAAAAGTGTGACATGTTGAAACAAAACTCAGCAGCCCTGTCATTTCCCATCTGATTCTGTGGAAATGTGTCATCTGGCACATAACGCGATGCCCTCTGGCTCTTGTCTTTATCGCTGTGTGTACATTCCTTCAGAGATCTTTCTCAAAGACATGCTTATCTGCAGATATTTAGGTTATCAACTGTCTGCTGGCTCCTTAGCATACCAAGTGTGTCTCTGTATTTTACCCTGACTCAGGCCAGTTGTGTTTGATAAATGTATATGACTAAGTGATATATTGAATGTTTTGTATTTTTTTATTTATTGATGTTTTGACTTAATGTTCATTATGTTTTAATAGCATCTTTAAACTTCAATACCAAAAATAGAGTTAGAGTCGGTCTTGTTTCAGTGAATCAATTGTCAGTTCAAATCAATGATTGACAGATTTGTTCACGTCATAATCAAAAACATTCAGGTTAATTAATGTATTAAAATATTTTATTAAAATAAATCTTTAAATAGGGAATTGAAATTCTTTATTGTTGTATTGGGTTTATAAAATGTTATATATATGAAATATATAATTTAAAACTATTTTATGTATTGTGTTACAATATTTGTTAAACTTATTTTTTCTCCTTAAAAATAGTATATCAAAATGCATAAATGGTAATGATAAAAATTAAGTTTTTAAAAATCATTATGTATATAGTAATATATTAAACAAAGAAAAAAAGTATAATATTATAAAATATAGATAAAAAATATTGTTCAACTTATTATTTACCCTTGAAGAAATATGTTGATAAAATGTTTCTTTGTGTTAATTACTGAACACTATATGTACAGTGTCTTGCAAAATATTCATACCCCTTCATTTTTTTCACATTTTATGTTGCTGCCTTATGTTAAACTGCTTTGAATTACTTTTTTCCACATCATCTACACTTCCATACACATAAATGGTAAGCAAAAAAACAATTTTTAACATCTTTGCAAATTTATTAAAGTTAAAAACTTAAATGATTCCATTGCATACGTATTCATACCCTTATCTGGGACAGTTGTAATTTAGCTCAGGAGCATTCATATTGATTGTAGATGTTACTACACTTTGAGTGGAGTTAACCTGTGGCAAATTCAATTGAATGGGTATGATTTGGAAAGGCACACATCTCTTTATAAAAGGCCTCACAGCTGACAATGCAAATTAGAGCAAAAACCAAGCCATGAGGTCAAAAGAACTGCTTGTAGAGCTCAGAAACAGGTTTGTGTCAAGCTACACATCTGGGGAAGATTTCAGAAAAACAAATTGCTTCATTGAAGGGTCACAGAAGCATGTGGTCTCTATTACCCTTAATGGAAGAAGTTTGAAACAATCAGGACTCTTCCTAGAGCTGGCCTCCTGGCCAAACTGAGCAATTGATGGAAAAGGGTCTTGGTTAGAGTGGTGAACAAGACCATGATGGTCACTCTAGTTGAACTCCATAATCATATATGCCAATGGGAAAAACCTACAGAAGGACAAATATCACTGCAAACCTCAACCGATCTGGGCTTTGTCGAGTGGCAGACTCAATCTTTCTCTCTCATGAAGACACTGTAAAACACACTTGGATTTTGCATAAAAACACCCAAAGGACTCTCAGACGTAAAGTGTGCTGGTAGCAGCCTCATGCTGTGGGGCTGTTTTTCAGTGGCAGTGACCGAGGGACTCGTCAGATTAGAAGTGTATTAGAGTGGCTCATGCACCAAAAAAAATATTGAGTTAGGCCTAATGAACACCCATCAGAGCATTCAGAACCTCAGACTGGGCAGAAGGTTCACTTCCCAACAGGACAATGAACCTACGCACACAGCAAGAGTGGCGTATAGACAACTCTGTGAATGTCCTTGAGTGGCCCAGCCCGAGCCTGGGATTGAACCCAGTCAAATATTTCTGGAGAAACTTGAAAATGTGCATTTGCTCCCATCCGACCTGACAGCTTGAGAGGTGAACAGGTGAGGAGAAGAATGGCAGATAATTGCCAAATGATGATGATCAAAGCTTGTTGCATCAAACAAAAAAGACTTGAGACTGTAAAGGTGCTTCAGCGAAATATTTAGTTAAGGTTATGAATACTTATGCAATGTACTTATTTCAGTTTTTTTATTTTTAATAAATTTACGAAGTTGTGACAATTCTGTTTTTGCTTTGTCAGTATGGTGTATGGAGTGTAGATTAATGTGGGGAAAAAAGTAATTTAAAGTAGTTTAACATAAGGCAGCAACATAAAATGTGAAAAAACGAATGGGGTATGAATACTTTCGCAAGACACTGTATGCACACACACACACACACACACACACATATCTATATATATTTTTTTTTTTACTTTTTTTTTACTTGTCAAAAATGGTTGACATAATATTTGATTTTTAAGGCAATTCTGAAAAATTCAAGATATGCAGTAAACGCCATTAAAGTGTTTAGAATATTATATATTAACTATTATAATTGCCTTTAGTTATACTGCCCAGCCCTGGCTTAACTACTATGAATTGGTGAATGAGTGGACACAGGGTGCATTTCCTAATTCATAGTCGTGTGCTGTGTCACTTCCTGTCAGGAGAGGATTTCCTGTTAGCTGGCGGATGGTTTGTGCCTGGACAGTGAACTATGACAAGGACATTAACAACTACAGCATACAATGTCTAAATGAGTACTTCTGCTAAGACAAGCATCTCTATTTAGGGTTAGTTAGTAAGGATAGGAAACCTTGATATCACCACAACCTGAGGGTGGACCACTTATTGTGATGGGCAAACACCTCACATTTTCTTAAGAGGTTTGTAGGTGGTTGGTGAGGCTCCTGCAAGTCTGGGAACGATGACCCTGATCTTCATCTTAAGGAGGATGGGCACACACACACACACACACACACACACACACAAACAAACACACACACCTCTTATCCATGCCTGTCATTTACACTGGCATGTGTGGAATGAACAGTGGAGACAGAATGAGAATGAATGAGAGATCAAGAGACAGGCGATCATTAGTGTCAGATCAAAATGTGTTTGTCATAATGTTTGTCAAAATGTGATGCCATAGAAGAACCATTTTTGGTTCTCAAAAGAACCTTTCAGTTAACAGTTCCTAAAAGAACCTTTTTTTCTTAGTGTGAATAACATTTAAAGAAAAATGTCCCACTATAGAGAATGTTTAGTGGATTTGAAAGGTTCCATGGGTGTCAAAGGTTCTGCATGGAAACATCAATGCCAATAAGGAACTTTTATTTTTAAGGATGCAACATCAACAAAATGAGTTTATATTCACCGATCAGGTCTTTATGAAGACTGTGTGAAATATCAAACTGTTGAATGTTCACTCTATAAGAAACATTGTGAATTGTTATGATTGATTGATTTAATGTTTTAATTTAATGTGTGCGAGTTATTATTATTATTATTTATTCTTAGTACTGTTTCGGATCAGCTGGATCCTGAACTCATAAGTTGGAGAGTAAAACAAAGTTAATAGCTCTCTTAAACACTTCATAGCAAATATAGATAGATTTGGTCTTGATTCACTGAATCAGTTGGTAGTTTCAGTCAGTTGAGTCACTAGGTTCAATGGTTTTTCACTTAGGGAAAAATATTACATAACATTTACTTGTATAATTCAAATATTTCATTAAAATAAATGTTCTGTAAATATTATATTTGAGTATGTATTGTATATTATTTTTTTTATATCTAAAACATATAATAAAAAATATTTTCTAGATATTCTAAATATTTTTCTTTGTTGATAAAATAGTATTCTTTGTGTTAATTTACTGATATAAAACTGATACTGATATAATTATATTAAATATGTAATTAAAAATCGACTTATTTTTATTCATAAAAAATTGCTAAAATATTTTTATTTGTATTAATTAACTGAATGCTAATAAATCGATGAGAATAAATAATCATTATTTTTAAGCATCAACTAAATGAGTTTATATTGACTGATCAGGTCTTTGTAATGACTGTGTGAAATATCAAGCCCTCCCCTGATCTTTGACCTGTGGGTCTTGAGGTTTGTATGGTGTCGTGCTCTGACTCACACCTCTGATAATGGCCATCAGATAACACACTGAATCCCAGAGGCTCCACGTCTCATACAAACACCACACATGAAAGCTCAAGAGTGCCATTGTTTCAGGGTTAAAATACCATAATCTACAGCAGCTTAATATGCAGCGATGACTATAAATAAAACATTAGTCACTTGATTTCCATGGAAGTATAAACACTGTGTCTCTGTGGCATCAAAACATTGATCTGTTTGTGTGAAAAAGTCTCAAGTCTACTTTTATTTATAGAGCCCTTTCCGCTCCAGAGTAGACCAAAGGACTGTACAGCAACACAACAAAACAAGAATAGTAAAAACAAAAATCAACAATAACAGAAAAACAATTAAAACAATTTACATCTTCCAAAAGTCAACAATTAAAATCCATAGAAAACAAGTATGTTTTCACACAAGATTTAAAAACATCAACTGAGGGTGCAGATCTGATGTCAGGTGGAAGGGTATTCCACAGTCGTGGGCCAGCAACCAAAAATGCACGATCCCCCTTAGTTTTAAGGTGAGTTTTCAGAACTGAGAGCAGTAAGCAGTTGAATGATCTTTGAAGTCTACCAGAGTTCATATGAATCAGGCCCGTAATATATTCTGGGGCAATATCAAGGACAGCTTTAAAAACTTACAGCAACACCTTATACTGAATCCGATATTTAACCGGAAGCCAATGCAGCTTTTCCAAAACTGGAGTAATATGCTCCCTTTTCTTTGTGCTAGTAAGGAGCCTCGCTGCTGCATTCTGGACCAATTGCAATTTTGAAATAAGAGATTGGCTTACTCCCAAATAAAGAGCATTACAATAGTCCAAACAGAAGGAGATAAATTCATGAATCATTATCTCAAGATCAGCAACAGATAAAAAGGATTTAATTTTTGCAATAGTCCTCAACTGAAAGAAGCAACTTTTCACCACACATTTAATCTGATGATCAAACGTTAGAGCCGAGTCAGAAATTACACCCAGATTTCTTATTTGGGACTGCACATTTGTTGTCCATGTACCTAACACATCATTTGTCACAGTCAACCTTATTTGGCCCAAAAATGATTACTTCAGATTTACTCGCATTTAGCTGTAGGCGATTTTGCTCTAACCAGCACTTCACCTCCTCAAGATCCACCAGATCTAATAGGCAATCATCTGAATATCGCAGCAGAAAATGATAAGCACAGACTGTGGTTTGTTTTTTTTTTTTTTTTTTTTTTTTTTTTTTTTTTGTTTTTTTTGGTTTGTTGTTTTGGCAGAGTTAAAAAAATAAGGCCTAAAGGCAACAGAAATAGTGAAAACAGAATAGGCCCCAAAATGGAGCCCTGAGGTACTCCACAGTCAATAGAACTGAAGAGAGCGAGAGCGAGAGAGAGAGAGAGAGAGAGAGAGAGAGAGAGAGAGAGAGAGAGCGCTATGTTCCACAAGGTTGATTATTACAATATTATTACAATATTTGTGTAATGATCCAAGTTTGAGTACTGTTAAAATGCTCTGTTATTGCTGTAACATTAAAATAACGCCTAACTAGCTATTTAAAATGACTTTTCAGAGGTGCAATAAGTTATTTACTATGATAAAATATTGGAAAACCCAACATTTTTTCCTTTGGAATACCATGGAATGATGAATTGTCAGCAATAAGACCATGAATGTGTTTTTAGGAGAGTGAATTAGGTGCATTTAGATTTCATGTTGACTTTCACGTGTCTCTAGAGAAATGTCGGATTTTCAGAGCAGTTCGAATTCAGTACCTAATTTCCTGAATGACTCTCAGTGTAATAAAAGCCACCACATCTCTGTCATCACACCCCACCTCAAGACTGAAACACCCCAAACACCCACCGCCATCTGCGTCAGCTCAACTCACACACCAGCACGTTTACCTTCTACATGCTCATTTACTGTGTTTGTGTGTGTGTGTGTCCATTTCCTGGACAGCCTGGTTTGATTCTGTTTAAACTGCATCCTCTGATCTCTCCCAGGGGTCAGTCAAAACCAGACACATGATTTTACCATGATTAAAGGCTATTACAGGTCATGACGTGAAATTGCATTTTAATCAAAGTAAAATCAATTAAGTTAAATTAATTAATCATAATAATTGGAAAAAACATTTTCCTAAATGGTCCTAAAAATAAAAAATATTTTTATTTTAATATCTTTTTTGATACTATGTGGATAAATGCCCCCCAGTTAAATCAATCAATTATTAAACTATTAATGTTTTTTACATGTTTATATTTACAATCTTAAAATATTTTATGTAAATATAAAAATATCTAAAAACATTAATTATATATGATTATATAGCGCGTATTACTTCGCAATGTATGAAATATTTCGTGTTTTAAACCATAAGTCGAGCCAATGGATATCACTATTGTTATATCCTTATTTCGTGTATTTTCGTGTTAAACAGGTTGTTTTTTTTAAAGTCGGTGCTTGGAATAAAAGCTTTTTATTTCATTGATTTTTTATTGATGACTGAAGTGTTAATGTTTTAATCATAGGCCTATATTTCATTGTATAGACCTGTTTTAAAATACTTTTTTTTTTTTATAATATAATATATATTTTTACTTCGAGGAGTATATAGTCCTAAGTCTTATTGTTATCCTCACACGCGTCGTTTATGCTGGGTAGCTAATATTGCTTGGCAAAATTACTTTATTTTATTTAATAATAAAGTACCTTAATAAAGATAATCATAGATCCTAATAAATAATAACTTTCACACGCGTCTGCACCTACTTTAAGTGGGAAAGGCCAAATCCTCATTAATATTGCATAATTTGTTGTTTTTGACCAAGATCTCTGACTTTGTATTCGACTATGGCACGATCATCGTCCTTCTTTGATGATTTCACCCCAGCAAGAGGAGGGGGATACAGCGGACGGTCCGTGGTTCTGCTGTCGTTTCGTCCAACCGCTTACCACTAGACACCAGACTCATTGCCTGTTACGTCATTGGGGCTGCCTGTGTGAGCGCAGGGGCACTGAAACCAGTATTTCCACCACGGTAAAGCTCTTTTAGTTCCATATGGAATGATGTGATGTTATAGTCCACCGATTCCTTTCGTTTGTAAGGCTTACCACGAACCGAAGCCCCTCGTACCGCACGGTTTCAGTCAATATGTGTTGCGTTTACACCCCTATAACTGTATATAGATAATACTGATATATTATATAGGATATATATATGTGTGGTGTTGTGTGTGTTTATAATTTTCCTAATGGTCCCTAAAAAATTGTGTAATTATTAAAAAATATGTATAATTACATTTCGTAATTGTACTCAAGAATCTTCCTTTCATACATCATAATTTAGCAATCAGGTCAAATTCCATTTTACTGTTTATTTTTTAAATCAAATGATTAATTAAAATTTATTTAAATATTTAGATTTTAAAATATAAACATGTATTTTTAAATACATCCGATAATTTTTTTAAAATATTTAATTTATATTTATATTTAAATATTTTATTTTACATTTTGTAATTAAATATTAATGCTGCACATTGGTACAGAACATTCAACAATAAGCTTAGGCAATTACGTTGGCAAAGGAATTGTTTATGATGAATACTGATAATACACAAATATTTATTGATCTGTGTCTGCCATCGCTGCCCTTTTATAAAAGCAATTAGATCACAGATCGCATCATGCCTAGCAGCAACCTTTAACCGTGGAAAAAATGACTTCATTTTATGACAGATTAATTCTGACTGGCTGAAATGCACAGTTTTAGACATCAACACCATTCAAAGTTGGTTTCTGAACTCAGGTGAACTTTATCGTACAGTGCACAATTTGTATAATAGCAGTCTGTCCAACACACTACTGTTACTGTACTACAAATAACATAGTAAAACAGGCATCCTCTCGTGCAGCTGTGTCATATCTTAAAAACACTAAAAAGAGACTCAAACATGTGTGAAAACATGCATGAAGAAAGTTTGTGAATGATGCATGTCAGTGTTGATGTCACAGACGCTGATCTACAGTGATTCAGATCACAGATTCATGTGTGAACACGTCTATTCCAGCAAATGTTTAGAACCTGATAAGACATTCCTGAGAGAAGCAGAAATCACACACACACACACACACGTCCACGTGTAAACAAATGCTCAGCTATTTATTGCCTGAGGAATTTAACAACTGACTTCCTTTCAGCTCATGAGCTGAAATTGAATGGGAATGAAATGATGAACGCTGAGGATATGTCATCCTCCCTCAGGCATGTGGGACAGGCACTTCCTGTTTCCTGTAGGATGAGATGCTAGTGTCTTGCTCATGTATCGAGGGGCCTGGTGGGGGACCCACTTCCTGTGACCCGGAGGAAGGATGGGAGGATAGATGGATTGGAACGGAGCTGACAGATATTTCTTGGAGAAGACGTCTGTGAATCTGCAAATCAGTTTCTGTTTGAGTGTAAAGCTGAGTCAGCTGTGTGATTCACCACACATTTGATTAATGTTTGGGAATCAGGGTTGATGGGAAAAACCCACTTGTGTATTACTGTGTGTCAGCTGACTGAGCAATTTATGACATTTCTTAACACAGATTTGCATAAAATATGCAACCGAAGGAAGCCAAAGTAAAAAATGAATAATGCTTACATCTAAACAAGTGATTTACAGTACACTTCATAAAGAGACACCTGGAATAACACATGATTTAATGAAGAGTTCAGCCAAAAATTAGTCATCATTTACCATCATGTCATTCCAAAACACAAAAGAAATTTTTTTGGCGAAACATCACTCTACTCTTTTCCATAAAACAAAAATATGCAACAACCAGGACCTTTCAAAAAGGACAAAAAGCTCCATAAACCTTGACCAGGAAATAATGATTTTTAAAGAAAACATTCAGTAACTAATTTTCTAAGCTGTAAATAAAATATTATTGAAATACATTTTACAAGAAAATACCATTTCACGCTTTCTATTAAATTCGGTTTGATTCATGGTATTGCGGTTTTTGTCCTATTTGTTAGTTACTAGCGATTTACTAGCGAGTGGTAAAAAGTTTTCAGATTTGTTAAAAATTTATTTGATTTTTTTTCATGCAGAAGTAGGCGACTTCAGCTTTAAAAAAAAAAACAAAAAAAAAGAGTACTCGAGTACGAAAATAATATACTTTAAAATAATATGTGCAAACTGAATGCAAAGTTTTTGGACGCTTAATTACATGTTACCATTTTCGCAGGAAGTAGGGGTGCTGAGTAGCGAATCGATGCGTTTTTGTAAGAAAAATATCCGTTTTCAAAACGTAATAATCACTTTAATCTCACTGCGCTCACTGTTGTACACTGGAAGCAGTTCCGGGAGCATGACGTATGAGGTCAGTGCGGTGCATGCGCCGGTGAGTCTCGTGAAAACCAACGTTTGTTAACAGGAGCAAAGGAAGCAAAGTTTCCTTACTTTAGCAAAGGACAACCAGTCTCCTCTTGGCTAATAATATCTGACATTTTTCTTTACAAATCCTCATTTTGTATTTCTAATTAGTGACTGTTGTTTTGTTTTGATCTCTCCCTTGCGCTTCTGCGTTTGTCACTTCTGAGCGGCGCATGTGCAACGCTGACCTCATACGTAATTCCCCCGGAACTGCTTCTGTTTACAGCAGTGAGCGCAAGCTAGATTAAAGTGTTTTTACGTTTTGAATATGGATATTTTTTACAAAAACGCATCGATTCGCTACAAAAGGCCTTTGTTCACCCCCCCAGAGCCATGTGAGACACTTTCTTTATGGATAGGCAATTTTTATTTAAGTTATTTTGGACTGAAACAATGCAACACCCACTGAGTGGCATTAAAAACAGCTTGAAAGATCAAAGATAATTTTAATATAACTCCGACTGGATTTGTCTGAAAGAAGAAAGTCATATACACCTAGAATGACTTGAGGGTGAGTAATTTATGGGCTAATTTTCATTTTTGGGTGAAAAAACCCTTTAATGAAGCTTTTTTGCCCACTTAAGAAGGACTTGAATACATATTATGGGGCTTCTGTTTTTTGACACCCACTATGGTTAAAGTGTACTGCTGAATGTATTGACAAGCATTTATGGTAAAATAAAATATACTTTAATGTCATTTCTACTGACATACTCATGTATTTAAATATATTTTAGTAACACGTTTGTAATGATGAAGCTGCAATTTAGAACATTTAAAATATATTAACTTTAAATGATATATTTAAGAAACATATGAGTTCCAAGGTAATTATAAGGTGCTTCAGTATGTTATCAAGATTCCCAGTTCCACCCCCCCCCGCCACCCCCCCCCCCCACCCCCCCCCCCCCCCTCCCCCCCCCCCTCCCCCCCTCGCCCCCCCGTATGCTTGACAATAGATTGTTAAAACAATGATTAAAATGCACTTTAAAGTCAAACTTGAAAGTGCACTTTTAAAAGTGTACTTAAGTGTGTTAACAGTCGTGAAAGTGTCTCGAAAGTAGCCCTTTATTTATATTATTATTAATAGGTATCTAAATCTGCTAGTTTTTTATATACTTTTAAGATTTGAAGTACACTTACAAGTGCACGTTCAATACAATTAAGCACACTTGTTTTTCACAGGGGATAGTATCACAAACAGCAGTAGTTCATATGTTTTCCTCCATCTGTTATCACAAACTCTGCTGGTCCAGTGATGGCATCTCAGTCAGATATCAGCCGTATGTAACTCCTATAACCCGGTCTGATTGAATAACATGGGGCAAGTGTTTTTTTCTGTTGTGTTAAGAGTTCATGTATTGCTCCACTATCAAACACACCACGCTTCAGATAGCTGAACTCCAAAACCTCACATTCTTCATGTGATTTTACCAATTTAACTCAAACACACACACACACACCCATGATATGTTGCAAAGCTGAGGACATTTCCTAAGGGATGTCGTAGATTTTCAAACTTGACTCTGTTTTACAACAGTTCTGGGTCTTCCCACAAATTTAGGAGCGCTGCCAGATGGCATAATTTGACTGTGTAAAGGTATTTTTTGCGAGCAGCCTTAAGTATGAGTCTGTAGCATCTCAGCTAACATTTCATGGAAACCATTGCTCAAGGAATATCTGGTAGGTTCTTCAACTTTGTTGTTGTAGTGATCATGTTCCCCCCCCGTGCCTCCTTAATAGCCTCTTGTTTCGCGTTCTCTGGTCTTCCTCATCTCCCACTGTCGTTGGCTGTGCCCGTATCTCGTTTTTTTTCATCTATTCCTGGGCCCGTGCCCCTTCTTAGCCCGTCTTTTCCCTCCAGTGGGATTAGAGTCTTTCGTCCATCCTGCGTGTGTGTGTGTGTTTCCGAGGCCGTGCTGCCGTGCTCCCCCCCCCTGGCTGTCTTTTCTTCCTGCTTTGCCACCCGTTTTTCGCCCCTCCCCGCCCTCGCCCGCTGTGTCTCGCGGGCCCCTCCCTCCTCAGCTGTGGCGGCGCCGAGCGCGCGCGAGCGCGGCGAGTGTGTGTGAGTGTGTGTGTTGGTGTGTGTGCTCCTCCTGTCCATCCTGTGATTCTGCCTACTGCTTTCTCCTGCTGTCCGTCTTCTTTTGGTTCCTCCGCATGCATTTCTTATGAAATGAACTCCTCAGCAGATCTTCTCCCCCGACCCACAGCGCTAAACCTATGCGCGCGAGAGATTGCTTTGTACCGTCCCACGCCTCGTTCCCCAAAAAAACACAAAAAAGTCAACACTAATAGGTCACTCTAGTATGCCACCCTAACAAACCTGTCATTCATCCCCAAATGTTGTTCCAAACCACACGTCTGACTTTTATCTTCTGGATTTTCATTCATTGGCTGGTCGCTCTTTACCATGCCATTATTGCTAACAGAACTGTTTGTTTGATGATTTCTTCCATAGACCCCCCTCCACCGGACACCACCCCCACAAATCCATCACCTCTCCTCCCCACCCCCTCAGCTGACTACACGCTGCTCTGTCAAGCCTGTTTCGATTCCCTGTTCCCATCCCCCGTTCAGTTCTGTTTTCTCCCCCGAGGATAACTTAAAAACTCCCAGGATGACCGGTCCGACCCAATCAAATCTCGCTCCGAGATCTACTTTAGCTACTTTCCAATCACTATCAATCCATCTGCCTACTACTTTTCCCCCATCTGCATGAGCTTGGGTAAAGTACACCTTACACATTCTCGTGTTCTTGGATTTTTCTACGTTTTTTGATTATTCTACCGTGGTTTGTTGCATTAGTTTTCCTTACGTTTCTTAACCTAATTTTCCTTCGCGATTTGTGTCTCTATTTGTTTTCAGCTTCCATAACCATACTGTTGCGTTCCTGTTGTAATTATTTGGCTTGGTCTCTGCAAACCCCAACTCTTTGATTTAAACTATGACAATGTCTTAACCGCCCCCCCCACAAGACCACTCACACTTTATGTCGGACAATTGTCCCCGGCCTCACTTACTTCATTTAGGTCCTGATGCTTGAAGGTTCCTCTTTTATTGTTATCACCTGCCACAATTCTCGGCTTTGCTTTTCCTTTCCCGCTCTCTTTAGAACATCAATCTCCTCAATTTTGCTAGTTCAACGTTCATGATTCCATAACCTAATACACGTCATTTTTCACAATCGCACAATTGTCATTCTCCCCACCATTACACTCTTATTTCGTCAGTGACCTCCATTGATATTAGACGCGTGTGTTATATTGTCTTTTGCTCCCTTCCCTGAATCATCAACAGCTCTTTTGTTTTATATTTTACACGTTTTGTGCCATAATCGTCTAATAAAACACTTGTCTTATCTACCTCTATGCGGCATAATGGATGTTTTTTTATTTTACACTTTTCCTTTGTCAAATGTACCCCTTCAGCTACGACTGTGACTATTTTCTAATGTCACTTTGTTTCTACTCATAGATATTCCATATATTATTAATTTAAATGGCATTGATTACTTGACCGATTTTTTGCATCAATGTCCCGCACCAGCTCGACTATGATGGTGAAGGGTAACGAGTAAATGCGAGCACAGTGAATGAGGCGGCAAACAAAGCGAGTGTGTGACAGGTATCTGCATCTGGGGAGGGGAGATTGAGGCGTGCGTATTGAGGGCGAGGGAATGTGGCGGGACGGGGGGTTGCATAATCGGTCAGCCGTTTGCTGCATCGCCTATACCAGGTAAAAACGACAGTGTGCTGACTGGCATTACCTGAGAGCAGCCGCAGTATCCAGTGCAAAAATATCAATATGGATAACACGAAATGATGATGAGTGAAGGCGTCTGAGTAAAGCAATTGCGAGCCCCTCGCCTGCTTCATTCAAAACAGTTTTGCCACGTTATGTTATGTTTTGCTGTAAACCTGTAAGCAGTGCACTCTCAAGGATTGTAATCTGGTCTACTTATGTGATTAGCACTTCCTTGCTCTACATAGCCAAAATAGTATACAAACCACACAAACTATATTTCCTTACTTTTTCCTTTTCAGTTCACTACTGTACCTCATCTACTATCACTATATTACTTATCATATACATTATTATATATATATTATATATTCATTTAATTTTTCCCCAAATATTCAAAATAACAAAATGCCCCACATGTTTCAAAAATATTTACAATATATAGTCCCTACCAATAAATTTTTTTTGTTATATTGAAATATTTGTAAAAATATATATATATTTTTTAAAGCATTTAAAAATATATTTTGCCCTATATATTTCAATCCAAGAAAATACATTCATGTCACATTTAAAGAAAATTAAAAAAAAAATTTTGTTGTCCACAAAACGTGTAAATATATAGCGCATTTGAATAAATTCAACAATTCCATCCACATTTGCAAATTTGTAGGCTATTGTAAGAATGAAAATGTATTTCTTGCCTCTGAAATACATTTTGAAATATATATTGGTATATTAAAGGGGAATTCAATATATGTTCTGTTTAAAACATATATTTAGCATATATTTAAAATATATTTTGGCCAGATAAAAATATTGTTGGGGTTCTATGGAGAGTTCTTGATTAAAATAAGCTGCAAAGTGGTTGAAAATAGTATGTTGAGAGTCGGTGGTCTAGCTGTGCAAGACTACATATGGATTAACATGCAGAATGACTGCAATGAAATGAGATAGTAAAGAAGCACAGGCCTGACACACAGCAAGAGCACTGAGAGATAGCGAGACGATTGTGTTTGTTAAGGCTGTGGAGGGTGTGACTGTGAAGCAGTTGTGCTTTTGGCTCTCAGTCTGCAAGAACATACACAAACTCACACTTTCAGTTTTGCTGTAGGCGGAACTGTTAAAGTACACCAGATATGATTTACATAAGCAGCTGAGTGGAGATGTTGTTGCAAATTAATGAGAGTTAGTTGACAAGCAGTTGCAAATTTTTTATTCGTTGTTAGGTGATCTTTTTTCTTATATGTGGATTCAGCAACATAAATCGCTGTAACGACCTATTCTAATGTGTAAGCTACATTGCAGTATGGACCTCTTGGTGGATCTTAATCCATGTGGAGGACATGATTATCAGGTTTTGTTTATACAGCTGTCATCAAACAAATCATAGTCACATAAAATACTACCAAACATTTCTGAAACTTATATTTTTTATTTTTTAGTCATTCATGTGGTGACACATATGCAGGAGGAACTCTCATACTTTTGAGCCTTTGAATATTTTACCTTACCGGAATTGTATACCCCCACAAAATCTTCATTCATTTCTATGGCATTGTTGACAACATTTATCTTCTTAGGCCATACAGATTGTAGGTGATCATCCAGAATAGTCACTCTGATAAATTTAGCATTCCATTCATCGTCGCACTCCAATCAAGGACGCTCTTGCAGTGCAATTCGCCCCCCCTTTTTCCCCCCCCTTCTCTCCCTTCCTCTTTTTTTTTTTTTTTTTTCTTTTTTTTTTTGTTTTTTTTTTTAAAATTTTTTTTTTTCTTTTTTTTTTTTCTTTTTTCTTTTTTTTTTCCTTTTTTTTTTCCCCCCCTTTTCCTTTTCTTTTTTCCTCTTCCTCTTTTTGCCTTTTTTTCCTCTCCTTCCTTTTCTCCTTTTTTCCCCCATTTTTGTTTTTTTTCCTTTTTCTTTTTCTTTTCCCCTTCTCCTTTCCTTTTTCTCTTTCTTTTCACCATTCTTTCCTCTTCCCTTTTTCCTTTTTTTTTCCCCCATCCCTCCCCTCCCCATTTTCCCCCCCCCTTTGTCTCCCCCTTTCCTTCCCTTCCTCCTTCCCCCTTCTTCTTTTTCCTCCTTTCCCCCGTTTTTTTTTTCCTTTTCTTCCCTTTTCCCCCCCCCCTTCCCCCTTCCCTCCCCCTCCCACTTTTCTTTTTCCTCCCTTTTTCCTTCCTTTTCTTTTTCCTCTCCCCTCCCCCCCCCCTTTTTCTTCCCCCCCTCCCCTTTTTTTTTTTTTTTTTTTTTTTTTTTTCCACCCCTGTTTCCCTTCTTTTCTTTTTTTCCCTTTCTCCCCCCTTTTATTTTTTCCATTCTTCCCTCTTTATTTTCTTCTTTTTCTCTTTCTCTTTCTTTTTTTTTTTTACTTTACCCTTTTTTTTTTTTTTTCACCCCCCGCCCCGTCCCCCCCCGTCCGTTTCTTTTTCCCCCCCTCCCTTCCACCCCCCGCCCTGCTTCTTTCCCTCCCCCCTTTTTTTTCCCCCTTTTTTCCGTGTCCCCTTTTTTCTTTTCCCCCCCCCCCCCCTCCCCCCCCGTCAGACTATGAGCTTTTTCAGTACCATATTTCCTGAACAGCATAGATGAGTGAAATTGCCCTAAGCTGCTGATTTTTTTTTATCCTTTTTTCTGCTTCATGACCTTGAATATTGATCACAAGCAACAACCCTCAAATTCCATCTACCATAAGCGGCGCATCTGTTGTTAAGTTTAAAATTGCTTCGTTCCACATAGTTGTCTTACAGATACTACCGACAACCATCATATGATAGCGCGGTTCTCTCCAGCTATTGGCCAAACAGTCATAGCCTTTTTTTCACATTAAGTGGACTCCTATAATGTGTATGACCATCTGATCTAGTTCTTCGCCGTTGTATATACAAAGGCCCTATCCTCCTGCTCTGGTCTCACATCAAAATCCCACGCTTACTATTTGTGATAGAGCGGCTTAAGTGTGGATATTGGTGATCCGGTGTGCCTTTTTTAAACTGAGCTTTTTGACTGTTTGAGGCTAGGAACCGGCTCTCCTGCTATGATTAAGGGTGTGAATTGGACGGTCTTTTCTTCAGTTCTGTGGTTCATGAATAGGCTTACTAGCATAGATTTCTGCCTTTTATTCCCTGTGTTTACGTAGCTCCTCGGTATCTCCAGACCCACACCTTTCGCACGTCAAAACCACTTACCCATAAAACAACATGTTTCTCTTTTGTTTTGCTATTTGTTTCTTACAAACACAAAGCCTTTTGCTTCACAAGACATTCATTGATGAACTGGAGTCATGTGGATTATTGTGATTTTTTTATCAGCTGTTTGGACTCTCGTTCTGATGGCACCTATTCACTGCAGAGCATCCATTGGTGAATTTCTCCAAATCTGTTCTGATGAGAAACAAACTCATCTACATCTTAGATGGCCCGAGGGTGAGTACATTTTCAGCAAAATGTCATTTTGGGTAAAACTGGTACTTTAAAGAATATGAGTGGAGTGTGTGTGATAGAGTGTGGTGGTGTGTGTGTGTTGTGGGTGTGTGTGTGTGTGAGTGGTGACAGAGAGAGAGGAGCAGGATGAGTAGACTGCGCTGACCACACTGACCCACTATCACTGCGGCTATAAATCTATACTAAGCTTCTCTCCCTCTCTTACACACAACATACGCACACTCCGTGTTTCTCGCTAAAGGTTCCTCCCCCATCCATCTATTCTAATTCAAACTCTATTCTAAAGAACAGTCCACACACACACACACACACACACACTTCACTTAGTCATGAATGAGTGGTAAGAATCTGTCTACATTAGCACTATTTAAAATTAATTAAATGATTTAAAAATACATTTAGTTACATAACTAGTTCAGCCCAAAAAGGATGCCTTTGACTATATTCTTAGTCAGACCAAAAATTAAGTTCATATTTACCAAACATCTCCAGTGATTTTAAATTGTAATAAATGTAAATATTTACTGTATTTTTGGTAAAAAAAAAATGCAGCATTGGTGAGCAAAAGCGACAAAACATTAAAAATGCCAACCCCAAACTTTTGCACGTAGCGTATCTGACCTAGTCCTTCTTTATTATCTCACTGTGACTGGATGGGTCAAATTTCTCAACGTCAAGAAGATGTTATTAAGCTGCATAAACGTAAGTCGTATTTTGGGTTCACAATATGTTCTGTGTAAGTTCATGTCATTTTTTTCCTATAAAATTTCCCTGTAATTTAGCAAGGAATCATTTCCTTCTTTCTCTTCTGAGGAACACACAAAATCCTTTCTAGAGGATTTTGTTCCAACTACATCTCCTCAGTTTCCCCGTCCACCCACCAGGCCATGGGGGTGAATTACTCAGCAGCCCCGGAGCTCATTTCCCTGTGTGAAGATCATGGTGTGCTGTATGACAGCAGGGATCTTTGGGTGGCTAACACATTCCTGACATACCGGAGGCGGGGGGTCGGGGCACTGCATGTCATCCTTACAGCGCTGGGTGGGGCATAAAAACCATGTGGCATTCCAGCACTTGTGCTGCTACAGAAATGTTCCGGGTTCAGGACAAGTTAAGCTCTATCAACAGTGTCTGTGATACAATATTGATTAGCACAGAAAGAATTTTGTCTCCCTCGGGCAAAAAAACAAACAAACCTATAAACAAACCGTACAATAAATCACTTACAGTAGACATTCAAATACAGGGTTTTAACCATGTAAAGCGTGATATACAAATTGATTGATTTATTTAGTAATCATTTATTGAAACTTTAGACAAAATATATTTTTTAAAAGTTTGCATTTGTGTTTTTTCTTGAGTATTATTTTATACATCAGGCTTTTATGGCTCATATATGATATAGTGATAATATGGAGCTCATACTCAAGGAGGAAAACCACCTCAGTTTTATTCAGAGGCACAAACTAAGCAAAAATATGCAATTTTGGTGCAGATACTGATATTCATATGGCCAAAAAATAAGATGACATTCTGATAGCTTTTAATGTAAATCAATGAGATCTTTATAACAGTAGCACTTAGCAGATTACTTACATAAAATGCATATAAATATTAGTTGTCTCTCTATATCTCCAAATAATATGTCTTAGTAAGATTATATTTAAATGCTTAGTTTTATGATCAAAGTGCGGTAATTTCTAAACATATAATGCAATGCAACACACTGATTATTGAGACATGAACAAGTAAACGTTCCTCAAAAGCCTGATGGATCATATTTCATACACACATTTTAACAAGATTTTTCTAAAAAATGATTTATGGTTTCTTCGGTCTAGTAAATGTTCATCTTGAAATCTTACGAACAACATAAATGTTACTCTCATGTTTAATTTATAAAAACAAGTAAAGATTTAACAGCAAAAAGATATGTGTACCACAACCTGAAGGTGGATTTTTTAAAATTATACTGAAAGAACTTTTACTTGTAGGCCTACTGAGGTTTTGTAAAACCTAAAAATGGCTCATTCCTGTAATACTGTATTTTATATTTCTATAAAACTGTAGAGCAGACATTCAGAAATATGCTATGGTCCAGCTCAGGCAATTTAATTACAGCTTGACTATTTACACAACGGTAAGAAAATGAACAGAATGGAAACAGAGAGCTAACATTATAGCCATTGCTCAGTGAGGGACTGAGAGTTTAACTATCTTTTGAAATGTTGACATTATCAAATCAATTTTACTTTAAATTTACAGGATGCTTCTGCAAACCAACCAACACCAACCAGCTAACAAAACATCACAGAATCCTTTAAATGCATTGCTAATACTCACTAATGCTTGTGCTGATGTTTTCCCTCCAAAATGATGTCACTTCCTGTGTGATGATGCCATCACAGAACTGGCTTTAGTTAAACGGATCAGTTCACAAAAGACAAAAAGGATGGAAAATTATAAGTGAAAAACTTATAAATCCATTAACAATTACAACAAAAGTTTCAAGAAATCATGTTTAGTTTTATGAGATCTTTATATTTACATAACACATAATAAATATCAGTTGTCTGTAGTTCCCAATAATATATTTAAATGCTTACTTTTATGATCAAAGCTCTGTAGTTTCAGAACATATAATGCAATGCAATACACTGATGATTGAGAGATGAACAAATACACATTCCTTGAAAGTCTGATGTATCATATTTGATACATTTTAACATGATTTTTCAAAAAAAAAATATGTATAGGTAATCAAGTAAACCTGAGTTTAAACGTTTTGCCTAGATAAAGTAAAAATGAAGAAACACCTGGAAACTTTCTTAATTAATTGCCAGTTTTTCATGTTAGACATTACTGCAGACATGACAAAAATTAAATCCTTATCCCAAAGTAATTCAATTATTTAAAATGCACTCCTATGTTCGCTTCAATTAATTCCTTCACTTGTTTTATATTTCATCAGATGTTAAGACATATGAAGAGGATGTGGAAGTTAACTTTTCAAATCCTCAATAAAATCCTTAATATTAGTAGTCCATCCATCCAGAGTTGTAAAGCTGCAGGTCCAGTAATCTGCTGGAGTGTGTGTGTGTGTGTGTGTGTGTGTGTGTAGTGGTGTGTTTGAATGGGGCAGATGAAGCTCCAGCCCTCTTGTGCAGATTGGGCGGTGTAGCTGCTGGGTGGAGTCACGCAGGCAAATACTCACACTTGTAGCTGTGAAACTCTTAGTCTGCTCTCCCCGCAGAGCCGTGTGGATTTACTACCAGAAAGCAGCCTTTATTTGTGTCTGCTGAGCACAGCAGATTAAAAAACACGCCAGGAATCTAAACGCTCGCTTACTGTCTCTACAGTGTGGGTTTGAATTTAAGGACCCTCAGGGTTTTTTCTGCCTTTATTTTCATTTTTAACTCTTTGAAGGAGACACAAAGGAGGGATGGGTGCTCAGTTGACTAAAGGTGAAGCTACAGTGGACGGAAAAGCCGTGGCTGATAAAGCCAATGGTCAGGTGAGGATCTACAAGCACTTTTATGATTGAACTACCAGTGTTTTGATATATCTGAATGGGATCTTATCTCTCTCTCTCTCTCTCTCTCTCTATATATATATATATATATTTCATATCCAGTTATTCTAACAATTCCTTTTACGCAATTAATCTTTGGACTTCGTGAATATCAAATTGGTTATGGCAATTCTCAGTCTGAAGATAATTTTGTGTTGAACCTTTTTCTAATTTTGAGGGATTAAGTTGGCAAATCTGTTTTAAACCTCTCTCTCTCTCTCTCTCTCGCTCATCTCTATTTTTAAAATATGTCTTCCAAACACATTTTACTTAGTTTAGTTAGTTATCAAGCACTCTGTGGTCGTGTGTTGGCGCTGACACTGGCAGTAACCCGAATTTGAGAACAAAAGGTTGCAGAGCTGCATGCAAATGATGCAGAGCGCTTCTGCTGATCTGCAAACAATGCAATGCATGCATGAGTGTCTGTCTGTCTGTGTGTGTGAATGAATGCATGGACCATTCCTTTGGTACTTCATTAATAATCATTCCACCCATCCCCTTAATGCATATGCGCCCTTCCCCCTCCATATGCAAGAAGAGAGCTCTTTTCTTTATTAATCAACAATGCATTATTTTGCATATCTTTATGCATGTGATTTAAACACCCCAGTACTTGAACAGAGCAAGTTACCGTAACTCAAGGCTATAGTGCCCGGGTTGATACATCATCGTTTTGATTTTCTGAAATGCAAGAAAACGGGTGTTTTAGAGGGAGGTGTTGTTTTAAACACCGTTCTAGGGTTGCTGTCTCCCTTTTCTTTGTTCTCTCTGGTAGTGGCTGGCTTTCTAAGCAGTGGATTATATTTAGTAGATCAATATCGCCTCTAGTGGACGTAGTGTGTAATTACTATGCTTTTGGGTTTCTGGGTGTTGCTTCGGTCTTTAACGCAATGAAATATAGCAATCCTCAGAGTCTTTTCTGCATATAAAATATACCGTTTTCTAAATGTCCTGTATTAAGCAGTAATTTATATATATTGGCTATTTTAAGGTTTAGGAACAACAGTGATGAGCAGACTGAGCTTTAAATCTCAATTCTTCTAATATTGCTGTATTGTGAGGTTTACATAATAATGGGATTTTTTTAAACTAGTGATTTTAATATTTATTTATAAACAAAAATATAGGTACATATTATTACACAATTAAAGGAATTAAAAGTAGCCTATTTGGTTTTGGATCAAAATGAGTGGTATATGCTGTGAAAATATGGCTAACACATTGTGCTATAAACTATACTATGAAAGCAAGCATTTAATATTTACCATGACTATAAAAACAAGCATTTACAAGCATAACCCCTCTGCTCTTCTGCTGACTGTGTGTGTGCCAACATGCATTTGGCTTATCTTCTCTCATTCTGCTTTTCTCTTCAGGAAAATGGCCATGTGAAAACCAATGGCGACGTATCCACCAAGCCAGATGGAGAAGCCGTGGCAGCAGACGGAAATGGGACCACGGAGGTTGCCAAGGAGGAGGCCGCCAAGACGGAGGAGGGAGATGGCATTGAAGCCGCTCCTGCTACCGAAGGTGACGCCGCCAAATCCGATGGCGAAGCTGCAAAGGAAACCAAGAAGAAGAAGAAATTCTCACTGAAGAACTCCTTCAAATTCAAGGGCATTTCCCTGAAGAAGAACAAGAAGGGAAGCGAGGAGGCAGCAGAGCCCGCGGCCACGCCCACCGCCGAAGACAAACCCGAGGAGACCGACCAGGCTGCTACTGAAACCAAAGAGGAGGAGCCTGCTGCGGCAGAAACCAATGAGACACCGGTACCTGAGGCAGAGGCAGAGCCCAAAGCAGAGGCGGAGCCTAAAGCAGAAGAGCCCGCCCAGGAAACAGAAGCCGCACCCACAGAGGAGACCACAAAATCTGACGAGACCCCGGCCCCTGCTGAAGAGACCACGCCCACCACAGCCTCGGACCCGGAGCCGGCTGCAGAGTGACCTCACTTCACTGTGGCAACCTAGACTGTTTATCTTTATCCTTTTTTTCTTTTTGAGATTGAAATATATAAATATATATATAAATATATATATAATCTATGAGATGGCCTACTCTAAGTTACAGCAATATTACAGAGGAAACGGTTCTTTTACACCTTGCTGGATAAACAGTTATCTAGTTCACGGTTTGTCGGTCCGGTGTCAGGGAGCTCCGTGCTGCCGCATGTCAAGAGCATTTTTTTTTTTTTTTGGGAAACGGGCCCGGAATTGCTATGTGTATGGATTGGAAAGAATGATGAATTTTCTGCCGCAGGGCGAAAGGAGAGCGTGGCTCCTGTTCAACGTCTTCAGGTTTTTTTCCAAAAAATTTGTCTCTTTAAACTTCATCCGATCCTTGATTTTTCAGGGCTGATGAGTGAAATGACAAATTGCCTCTTAGGAGCCGGGTTAATGTGGACGATGTAAAACAACAAATAAAAAAAAATAAAAAATAAAAATTTTATAGTGTTTAAATAGCTCTACATTCCAATTTTTTGGCCCTGAAGGGTGTCAGAAGATCTGGGCGAGTGAATAGGTTTTAGTCTTAGTCTATTTTTAATGATGTTTTACAGTTTTAATCAGATCCAGCTACACATTTCAAAGTTTGTGACAAAGGGGAGTTAAACCACTGCTTTTATTAAATATATATTTTTGTTCTGTTAAGTCTCTGTACATACATTTTCTGACTCTTTATTTTGCTAACATTTCCAGGTGTTAATAAGATGTTGTACGATTAGGCCAAATAAATGTTTGACCGACCCCCGTGTTTGTTTGTTTTTCTGAAATTTAGTTGTTTTTTTTGTAAGAACATTATTTAAACAATATCAAATAACTTCATCTGCACAAAGAACATCTTATATTAATATTGCATATTGTAAAAATTATGCATGTTTAGCTGACATTCAAATTCAGACAAAAAAACGATGAACTGTCTAATCTGATTGGGAATGTAAATTCACATTAAGAAACTAAAAGGCAAGGTTTTGCAGGGAAATTCATGCCATCACATCAATAAAGGCAAAGTTTACCCAAAAATTTAAAATATGTCTTAATATACTCACCCCAGTATTGTATGCATTTCTTTTTTCCGTGGAACACAAAAAGATAAAAGGTGTTTCTCACAGTTTTTTGTTAATAAAAAAACAGTTAGTGAGGTCCAACATTATTTAAAATATCTTCTCTTGTGTTCCACAAGGGCAAGTGTCACAGGTTTAAATGTAATCAATAATATGGTAATTGCAATAATTCATTACATTTATAAAATGCTTTTCTAGGCACTCAAAGCGCTTTACATTGTCAGGGGGTATCTCCTCATCCACCACCAGTGTGCAGCATCCACCTGGATGATGTGACGGCAGCCATAGTGCGCCAGAACGCCCACTATTGGTGGAGAGGAGGCAGAGTGATGAAGCCAATCAGCAGATATGGGGATTGTTAGGAGGCCATGACGATCAGAGGCCAATGGGCAAATTTGGCCAGGATGCCGAAGTCACACCTCTACTCTTTTCGAAAGACATCCTGGGATTTTTAATGACCACAGAGAGTCAGGACCTCGGGTTTAACGTCTCATCCGAAGGACGGTGTTTGTTGACAGTATAGTGTCCCCGTCACTATACTGGGGCGTTAGGACCCACACAGACCAAAGGGTGAGCACCCCCTGCTGGCCTCAATAACACCTCTTCAATCAGTAACCTAGTTTTCCCAGGAGGTCTCCCATCCAGGTACTGACCAGTCTCAGCCCTGCTTAGCTTCAGTGGGCAACCAGTCTTGGGCTACAGGGTGATATGGCTGCCGGTGTGTCTGTCCAGCAATGAAGTGTCTGTCCCATTTAAGATGCCAAAATACCTAAAAGTGTCATTTACTCACCTTCATCTCGTTTCTTTCTTCTCTTTTTCCCCCCACTATGAAGAACATGCCAAAACACACCAAATTGATCACTTTGGGGCTACAGGGTGATATGGCTGCCGGTGTGTCTGTCCAGCAATGAAGTGTCTGTCCCATTTAAGATGCCAAAATACCTAAAAGTGTCATTTACTCACCTTCATCTCGTTTCTTTCTTCTCTTTTTCCCCCCACTATGAAGAACATGCCAAAACACACCAAATTGATCACTTTGTCTAAATTGATGAATATAGTGTGCTATTGTTCTTTAACTTATATTTGATCAGCACTAAATAAAGCAGTAAATTATGTCTAAATATTTTGATCTAATCACTAAATACATTCACTAATGTGTTCTCAGTGTGTGCTGACATTCTTATGCATTTGGATACTTTTGTTCATTATTATTGAATGTGATTTATCCAAGACATGTTCACTTTAACATGCAAACTGCTTTAATAAAACAGGAGCAATTTTAAATAAACAATTAAAGGTATTTTAATCATGTAAATTAATAATTATACACAATTCTTCAACCAAGTAGTACAGTTCATTAGCCTAACTTGAATGCAACAAATTATATTATATTCCGCAAAGTTCAAGTAAAAATATACAGTAAGTTCACATATTATAGCACCACCTTATGGCCAGCTATCAAATAATTTGAATGATGATGATGATTGTCTATTTACTACTAAAATCAAAATTAAAAATTAAATAAAGGTGTTTAAAATATGATCCCACAGATAAAACCTGTAAATAATTAACAATTTAAAAATGTAGATACAGTATTATTTTTATTACACAGTGTATGTGTAAATTATGTTGTTGTTTGTGTGTAAATCTATTCAGGCTTAATATTAATATTTTTTAATGTACTATGCTACTGAATGACAGAAAAATTTCAAAGGTACAAGGCCCACTGGTTTCACAAACCCCATAATAATATATACAATCCTCCATGAATAATAGTTTGTTAAAACCATATATGTACAGGGAAGCAAAAATCAGCAATAGCCTAATAAACTAAACTAATAAACTAAACATTATAACAAGGTCCTTTAGATGCACATCATCTCCAATTTTTTTGTGCTGTAATACTCTGACCTTTCACTGTACTCTATGAAGGAAAGATGAGTTCCACATGCTTTTAAGTGTCATCAGGAGATAAGTGGAAACATCTCCATCTATCCATAGAGATCATCATCATCATCAGACATGTACCTGTAACCATCGTACGTCCGATCATTGCGATACCTGCAATCATATTTTTAGGAGTAAGCTTTAACATAGGAAAATAAGAAATAAGAATAAGAAATAGTTGCTAAATCAGAAGAAATGTGCATGTATGCTAACTGTTGTTTAAAAACAATGACTATACTTACTTAAAGCTGACAAGTGGCTCTAAAATATGAGCCACATTCACACAAGCTGCTGTAAAACAGCTGATATACACACAGCTATATGCCCATACCATATTAAGCTTTTATTTACAACATAAAATAATTTAGTAGATGCTAAATCAAATAATAAATGCAAATATGCATGCATCATATCTGAATACACTTACGTCCTGGGCCATACTGCTTTCCCTGTTTTACAGAAATCTGAAATCAGGGGAGAAAAGTTAAACAAGCATGTTTCAGTGGGTAAAGAGTGCAAACACGAATTAAGTGATAAAATTATGTATAATCTGCGTCTCTTTGAGTTCCTATGTTTTTTTCTTCCATTTTTGTATACATTTTCTTTTACAGCTTTTTCCCCTTATGATCATAGAATCTTCAAAGTACGCTGTTTTGACTTACTGTGGACAAATAAACAACCACCAAATAACGTCTCAGTTACGTACGTAACCCTTGTTCCCTGATGGAGGGAACGGGAGACGTATGTCGAATGACATATGGGGTCTCACTTGGGAGCCAATCATTTCTGAGTTTAAGAGAAAACACCAATGAGAATTGGCTAGTGGATTTTGCATGCTGAGCCACTCCCTGTGCACACGGGTATATAAGGCGACAGCGTGCATCCACTCATTAGGTTTTACGCTGAGGAGCCGAGAACGTGCCCCGGCAACAGCGAATAGTTCAAGGTTGTGGCATGGGGACATAATGTCTCCGTTCCCTCCATCAGGGAATGAGGGTTACGTATGTATGTTCCCTATCTGGACACTACGAGTTATGTCGAATGACAAAAGGGGTCTATGGAAAACGCCACAACCTGGAACAACTGCCAGAAGAGACTGACAGAGCGGATCTGTCAAGGGAAGACACAGGTTTACCGAGAGGGAAACCTTATCGTGGAAGAAAACACATATGGGATTACCCGTAGGGAATCAACAGAGAGATCCCAGGAGGGTATCAGGAGTGTCCTAGGAGGATTCAACCTTCTGGCACCCCTCAGGAACCTAACGATCAGGGCATGCTTCCCCAGGGACCGGCCGTCCACTGCATTGTGATGTGCTGTGATAGCAGCAACATACACTTTCAAGGTGGAGGGTGACAGCCTACACTCCAAGCTTTCTTGCAGGAAAGAAAGCACAACACTAATCGAGCATCTCCGGGGGTTTTCTCGGTGAGAATAACACAAATTCGTGAACGGACTCCACTTCAAAGCATAGGCATGCCTCGTAGAGGGAGCTCTAGCCTGAGTGATAGTGTCTACCACCGCTGGTGGCAGATCACTTAGGTCTGCCGCCTCCCGTCCAGAAGCCACACGTGGAGGTTCCAGAGATCTGGACACGGGTGCCATATGGTGCCCAGCCCCTGTGAAAGGAGGTCCTTCCTCAGGGGGATGAGCCAGGAAGGGGCTGTCATGAGGAGCATGACTTCCGAAAACCAGGTCCGGGTGGGCCAACCAACAGGACCTGTTCCTCGTCCTCCCTGACCTTGCACAGTGTCTGTGCAAGCAGGCTCACTGGGGGAAACGCATACTTGCGTAGAGCCCGAGGCCAGCTGTGTGCCAGTGCGTCCGTGCCCAGGGGGGCCTGGGTCAGGGAATAGTACAACTGGCAGTGGGAGGACTTTTGGGAAGCAAACAGGTCCACCTGAGCTTCCCCGAATCGACTCCAGATCAGCTGGACCGTCTGGGGATGGAGTCCCCATTCTCCGGGGAAAGTAAGCTGTCGTGAGAGTTCGTCGGCTGCACGATTGAACTCCCCCAGAATGTGGACAGCGCGCAGGTACTTGAGCCACGTCTGACTCCAGAGGAGGAGATGGCAGGCGAGGTGACATGCGACATGATCGTAGACCACCCTGTCGGTTGATGTACCAGCAGCCTTGTCCAGCAGCAGATGACTTGTCCAGCAGCAGTGGCCGGAACTGCCGCAAGGCAGGCTAGATGCACTGCCAGCAACTCCAGACAGTTGATGTGCCAAAGCAGTCGAGGACCTGTCCAGAACCCCGAAGCTGCCTGCCATTGCCGTAGCACCCCAGGGGGGGGGGGGGGGGGGGGGGGGGGGCCCGTATTAGAGGCATCTGTTGTGATGAAATGCCGGGACACTTGTTCTAAGGGCACCCCGGCCCGTAGAAAAGCAAGGTCCGACCAGGGGCTGAATAGGTGGTGACACATCGGTGTGATGGTGACACGATGCGTACCGTGGCGCCATGCACATCTCGGGACTCGGGAGTGTAACCAGTGCTGAAGTGGTCTCATATGAAGCAATCTGAGTGGCGTGACTGTGGCTGCGGATACCATATGCCCCAGGAGCCTCTGAAAATGTTTCAGTGGTACCACTGTTCTGCCTCTGAAGGAACTCAGGCCGTTCAGCACTGACTGGGCACGTTCGTTGGTGAGATATGCCGTAATACTCACCGAGTCTAACTCCATACCGAGATAAGAGATTCTCTGCACAGGGGAGAGCTTGCTCTTCTCTCAGTTGACCTGAAGCCCAAATGCCGGAGGTGCTGAAGCACCAAGTCCCTGTGATTGCACAACTCCTCTTGCGACCGGGCCATGATGAGCCAGATGTCGAGATAGTTGAGGATCCTGATGCCCACTTCCCATAGTGGAGCAAAAAGCATCCTCTGCGACTTTCGTGAAGACACGGGGGACAGGGAGAGCCCGAAGAGGAGGACCTGGTATTGGCTCGATTGCATCCTTCGCCAACAGGACAGCAATCTCCTCGCGCAAGACAGAGGAGACTGCCATCAAAGTCTCAAGAACGGCATTGAACTCGGGAGGTCACCTGGCGAACTGAATCGCGTAGTCGAGTCGCACCATCCGAATGAGCCAGCAGGACGGGTTGGGCAACGCAAGCCACACTCCTAAACTCTGTACGAGTGGCACCAAAGGGACAGTCGACGTACCCACAGTGGTGCAGCGATGGGGAGTTGTGCTGGGTGGCCCAGAAGGCATCACATTCTGAGTCATCACAACAAAACTCCCTGTGTCCCCAGAGGGACTGGCCAGAGAAGCGTTCCGTGACCTCTTGGCCAATGGTGATAAGGGGCGTCATGGGTGAGAGTGAGGAAGCAGTGTGTCGCTCACTGTCAACCCACGAGCCTTGCAACCTGGAGGAAAAGGAAACTGTTCTTTCTCTGACAATGTGGTTACCGCTGGCCGTTGAGCCAGCGGCGGAACAAAAAGAAAAGCAAACAAAAGCTTCTCCGCCCGGCCCTCCTCCAGGGGAAGGAGCGGCGCTGTCCTCGCCACCTCCTGAAGAGTAGTCACCCACATATCCGGGTTGCCGTGTTCAGGGCCGGTCTGTTTTTTTTTTTTTTTTTTTTTATCGTATTGGAGGACTTAATGGCCGGATGCAACACGGGGGGCGCAACTCTCCTGCGTGGGGCTCGATGCACTGGCCTCGATGATGTCTCAGCGAGGGGTGGAGCCAGTGTGGAGGACGCAGGAGGGCATCCACGGCGACGAGCAGGCTGAGACACGGCCCGCGACAGAACGGTGGCAGCTGGAAGATCACGTCGGGGCAAGATGTGCTGTATGTCCTCAGTCTGCTGTTGTACTGCCAAGAACTGCTGGGCACAGCCCTCGACAGTGTTGCCACACAGGCCAGCCTGAGAGATGGGAGCGTCAAGAAAGTGCACTTTGTCAACGTATCTCATCTCGACCAGGCTGAGCCAGAGATAGCGCTCCTGGACCACCAGAGTGGACATTGCCTTTCCGAGTGACCGCGTCGTGACTTCCAAGTCAGTTGCCGTGCTCAGCTCCTGCATCAACCTCGGGTCAGTACTACCCTCGTGCATTTGTTAAGGCCTTGGCTTGGTGAACTCTCAGGATCGCCATGGCATGCAGGGCAGAGGCAGCTTGGCCCACAGCACTGTATGCTTTGGCAGCGAGAGCCGCCAACAACTTACAGGCTTTGGATGGGAGACGTGGACTATTCCTCCAAGTGGCGGCATTTTGCGGGCACTGGTGTACCGCAATCGCTCTCTCCTCCTGGGCTGTCGACCCCCCCCTAGCCAACAGCCCTCGAGGGTGTGAGGGATGGAGGAAGGAGACGAGCGGCTTCTGGCCATAAAAAGGGGATGTCCATGACTACGTCACTTCCTCATGCACCTCTGGGAAGAAAGGAACCAGAGCAGAACATGGTTGCGAGCCGCGCTGTACACCGAGAAACCAATCGTTCATCGGCAAGCATCAACTCTGGGTCCGATTCAGCAGTGGCGACAACACCTGAGGGGGGCAGCTCCGCCGAATCTTCATCCACAGAGGTCAATAGCCCATCCCCCGATGCTGCAATCGACATCTGATCCCGCTGCGGCACACCAAATGAAATGCTGGGACCACCATAAGACAGCCCAGCAGAATCACTCAGCAACCGCACAGGACAAGCGCTGCGGAAGGAGTGAGAGGTCCATGGGGCGTGGCCCGGCCGAGACACTCTCACTGTCACCCTCAAATCTCCCAGAGCACTAGCCGGCGGTCCTCTGCTTGTGGCAGAGAAACCGGGACGGGTAGTGACAGAGGGGTCTGCTCGTTTCCCTTTAAGAATGGAGAGACGCGATCGCAGCGTTGCCATGGTCACACACTCGCAGTGCAGGCATGAACCATCCATGATCGCTTCTTCAGCGCGCTGAATGCCCAGACACTGGTTTTGTTTTTTTTTTTTTTTTTTTTTTTTTTTTTTTTTTTTTTTTTTTTTTTTTTTTTTTTTTTTTTTTTTTTTTTTTTTTTTTTTTTTTTTTTTTTTTTTTTTTTTTTTTTTTTTTTTTTTTTTTTTTTTGTTTTTTTTTTTTTTTTTTTTTTTTTTTTTTTTTTTTTTTTTTTTTTTTTTTTTTTTTTTTTTTTTTTTTTTTTTTTTTTTTTTTTTTTTTTTTTTTTTTTTTTTTTTGCTGCCGGGGGTTTGAGTTTGAGCTACGTCAAGTTAATTCTTTGTCGTCTAAATTTTTATCTTAAAATCAATTTTATACACCATCCTTTTCAGTTTTATAACGTGTGAATATATCCCCTATCGTATTATACAACAAAAACAATCAGAGCGCCTTGTTAGCACTAGTTCTATTTTTGACTTCCGAGTTCGCTATTAGCATATAGCCCGCTAGCACCGCCAGCGTGGTTGCCGCTAATCTCGCATTACTAATACTCTATTCACACACATTTCCATTTGGGGTTTTTGTTTTACTCACTGGTACTTGCTTTAATGGCGGATGTGTGTATACCTTTGAGTGCAGGTGAGGACACGAATGCACGAAGGCACCGAATGCAGCTCGAGCTGGAGGCCATGGAGAAGCAGATCCGCGACCTGGTGGCAAAGCAGACCCAGCTGAGAGCGCGGAGAGTCGCGCTGGAAACATCCCGGGCTGATGCTCACAAGTCCGGGGTAAGTATACAGCGCGTTGCTAACTCTCCCACCATCTCTACTCCATGTGTTTCTCTGCACAGACCCCGTTCACCCAAGACGCGATCTTCCCAGATGTCCTTCACTCCGGTGCCGGGACACCACGGACCCTGGGTGCAGCTGCAGCAGAAGACGCGAGCCAGGTCCCGGGCGACGACCTCTCCCCCTCCGCCGCCTCCGGTCTTCGAGATCTCCACCCGGAACCGCTTCGCTCCCCTCCGCGAGACGGAACGCGACGCTGTGATCATCGGAGACTCCATCGTCCGGCACGTCCGTGCTACGTTAGCTGAAGGTAAGGTGCACACTCACTGTTTCCCTGGTGCTCATGTTCTCGATGTTTCTGCGCAGATACCCGCGATCCTGAAGGGTGACGAGAGCCCCGGAGCGGTCGTGCTTCACGCAGGGGTTAACGACACCAAGTTGTGGCAGACGGAGACACTGAAGAGGGACTTCAGGAGCCTGATCGAGACGGTGCGCCGCACATCGCCCGCGACGACGATCATCGTGTCAGGACCGCTTCCCACGTATCGACGAGGACACGAAAAGTTCAGTAGGCTTTTTGCTTTAAATGAATGGTTATTGTCATGGTGTAAAGAACAGAAACTGCTCTTTGTTAATAACTGGAATCTTTTCTGGGAGCGTCCTAGGCTGTTTCGCGCTGATGGTCTGCATCCCAGCAGAGTCGGAGCAGAACTCATATCGGACAACATCTCCAGGACGCTACACACCAAATGACTAGTAAGTCAAATCTCAAACAACTGCACTGATGACTTTTGCTCTACCTGCTTAAATGATAGAAGTACTTGTGCTGTCCAATCTATAAAGACTGTGTCTGTTCCCCGAATAGTGAGGTCAAAATATAAATTTAATGCAGGATCTAGAAAAAATCTGATCGTGATTAAACCAGAACAATTTAAAATAAATGAACAAAAACCATTTTTAAAGTTTGGGCTCCTAAACATTAGATCACTCTCACCCAAAGCAGTTATTGTAAATGAAATGATCACAGATAATCGTTTTGATGTACTATGCTTGACTGAAACCTGGCTAAAACCAAACGATTATATTTGTCTAAATGAGTCTACTCCACCAAGCAACTGTTATAAGCATAAGCCCCGTCGGATTGGTCGTGGTGGCGGTGTTGCAACAATATATAGTGATATTCTCAATGTTACTCAGAAGACAGGATACAGGTTTAACTCATTTGAAATACTAATGCTTAATGTTACACTGTCAGATATGCAAAAGAAATCTATCGTATCTCTTGCTCTGGCTACTGTGTATAGACCACCAGGGCCGTATACAGATTTCCTAAAAGAATTTGAAGATTTCCTCTCAGAACTATTGGTTACTGTTGATAAAGCGCTAATTGTCGGAGATTTAAATATTCACATTGATAATACAAATGATACATTAGGACTTGCGTTTAATGACATAATAAACTCTTTTGGAGTCAAGCAAAATGTCACCGGGCCCACTCATCGTTTTAATCATACGCTAGATTTAATTATATCGCATGGAATTGATCTTACTGATATAGATATCGTACCTCAAAGCGATGATGTTACTGACCATTTCCTTGTATCGTGCATGCTGCGTATTACTAATATTAACTATATGGCTCCGCGTTATCGTCCGGGCAGAACTATTGTTCCGCCACCAAAGACAGATTCACAAATAACCTGCCTGATTTATCTCAACTGCTCTGTGTACCCATAAGTACACATGAACTAGACGAAATTACTAGCAACATGGGCACTACCTTCTCTAATACATTAGAAGCTGTTGACCCCATCAAATTGAAAAAGGATAGAGAAAAACGTACTGCGCCATGGTACAACATTAATACCCATTCTCTCAAGAAAAAAAAAACTAGTAGTCTTGAGTGCAAATGGAGAAAAACTAACTTGGAAGTTTTAGAATTGCGTGGAAAAACAGTATGTTCAGCTATAGACAGGCTCTAAAAGTTGCCAGGGCCGAGCATATACACAAACTCATAGAAAATAACCAAAAACAATCCTAGGTTTTTATTTAGCACAGTGGCTAGATTAACAAATAACCAGACGCCACCCGATCTAAATATTCCCGCACAGTTTAATAGTAATGACTAAGAATTTCTTCACTGATAAAATAGATAAAATCAGAAATACAATAACAAATGTAGATACTACAGCGTATAATACTTTAGCTTCATTCATAGCACCAAAAGATAAACTGCAGTGCTTACAACTATAGGACAGGAAGAGCTAAAAAAACTTATCACTGCATCTAAACCAACAACATGCCTGTTAGATCCTGTACCCACTAATTTACTGAAAGAGTTGTTACCAGTAGCAGAAGAACCACTTTTCAATATTATTAACTCGTCGTTATCTTTAGGTCACGTCCCAAAAACATTCAAGCTGGCAGTCATTAAGCCTCTTATTAAGAAACAACAAACAGATCCTAGTGAACTGGCAAATTACAAACACATTTCATATCTTCGGTTTATGTCTAAAATTTTTGAAAAATTTGTGTCTACTCAATTGTGCTCCTTCCTGCAAAAAAAATCTCTATGAAGAATTTCAGTCAGGTTTTAGGCCCCACCATAGAAACTGCACTTGTTAAAATTACAAATGACATGCTTCTTGCGTCAGACAGGCTGGTCGCATTGCGGTTTCCTGAGCTTAGTGCTGGGCATTCGATACTAAGATCATGACATACTCATAGATCGATAACAAAACTATACAGGTATTCAAGGGCAGGCTTTAAGATGTTTAGATCCTACCTGTCCGATCGCTACACCTTGTTCATTTAAATGGGGAGTCATCTCAATCATCACCAGTAAAATATGGAGTGCACAAGGATCTGTCCTAGGTCCTCTGCTATTTTCGATATACATGTTGCCACTTGGTAATATTATTAGGAAATACGGGATTAGTTTCCACTGTTATGCTGATGATACTCAACTATATATCTCAACAAGACCAGATGAAAATTATATAAGCTAACAGAGTGTGTTAAAAATGTAAAAGAATGGATGACCAATAATTTTATCCTATTAAATTCGGATAAGACAGAGATATTACTTATTGGACCAAAAGACGCCGAATCTCGTGGATTACAATTTTGCAACTAGACGGATGCACGGTTAATTACTTACAGAGTTCAAAAAATCTGGGTGTTATATTAGATAGCAATTTGTCTTTTGAAAATCATAGTTCCCATGTTACAAAAACGGCATTCTTCCATCTTATAAACATTGCCAAGTTACGGAACATGTTACCTGTTTCTGATGTAGAAAAGCTAGTTCATGCATTTATGACCTCTAGACGGGACTATTGTAATGCACTGCTAGGTGGTTGACCTGCATCCTCAATAAACAAGCTACAAGTAGTCCAAAATGCAATGGCTAGGGTCCTTACCAGGTCAAGAAAATACGACCATATTACCCCAATTTTACAGTCTCTACACTGGATACCTATTAAGTTCCGTACCAGTTACAAAATATTATTACCTACCTATAAGGCCCTTAATGGGTTAGCTCCTGCGTACCTAACTAGTCTTCTACCACGCTACAATCCATCACGCTCCCTAAGGTCGCAAAAAATTCTGGACTTTTGGTAGTACCTAGGCTATCAAAGTCCACTAAAGGAGGTAGAGCTTTTTCGCATTTGGCTCCCAAACTCTGAATAGCCTTCCTGATACCGTTCGGGATTCAGACACACTCTCTCCGTTTAAATCTAAATTAAAGACACATCTCTTTGGCCAAGCATTCAAATAATGCATCTCATAACCTTTTACTGCAGTCATAATCTTTTACCGCAGTTATATCTAATCAAATGCACATAATTATTCTTTAGTTTGGGTTAAACAAATAAATGTTGCTTGGTTGGAACAGCAGCTACGCTAATTATGTTGTATTTGTTTCTCTGTTTTTTGCCAAGGATTAAAATCCGTGGTAACTAGGATTTACACAAGCTTCATTCTGGATCCAGAACACATGAGAAGAGATGATGCAACCCCTCAGAAGACCTCAGATGATGAAAACTCTCAGACAACATACAAAACTACCAAACTTTGCTATAAGTTTGACTGCATCATATAATAATTGCTGTTAATATTATTCATCGTATGTTTTATTACGTCTTATATTGATTTTTCTGTACTGCTGGTTTGTCTGGCCAGAGGAGAACTGGCCCCCTATTGAGCCTGGTTTCTCTCAAGGTTTTTTTTCCATTTCTGTCACCGATGGAGTTTTGTTTTCCTTGCCGCTGTCGCCTCTGGCTTGCGTAGTTGGGGACACTTCATTTCCAGCTATATCGTTGACATGATTGCAAAGATATTTATTTAAACTGAGCTGGATGTTGACTTCACTGAATTCAATGATGAACTGTCTTAACTGAAAAATGAGTGTTTACTATGGTCATTTTGCATTATTGACACTATTTTCCTAATTAATGCTGTTCAGTTGCTTTGTCACAATCTGTATTGTTAAAAGCGCTATATAAATAAAGGTGACTTGACTTGACTTGGAAGACAATGCTTGTGGCCATTGTCAGAGGACAGGAAACGACCGCATCCAGAGACACGGACGAAACGGCGTCTTTAAAAAGACGCGAATCGTCCGTGATTTGCTCTTTTAGGAAATCTGCACTTTTATTTGAAGCGCGCAAGGGAATCGCTAAAAGGGACACCACTGTTTGCGCCATACCGCCAACCAGAACAGCTTCCCGACACACAGCAGATTAATGACTTTGTGGAGTGTAACAGCTTTTCATACAACCACTCGGCTCCGAAGCAAAAATCGAATGAGTGGATGCACGCTGTCACCTTATATACCCATGTGCACGGGGAGTGGCTCAGCATGCAAAATCCACAAGCCAATTCTCATTGGCTTTTTCTCGTAACAACAAGATGATTGGTGCTCCCATAGACCCCTAATGTCGTCATGACATCATAACTCGTAGTGACCGACAGATAGGGAACCACTGATTACACTTAAGCAACAACATAGCAAAATGTAAATAAAAAAAATAAACATTCCAAGGCAGAGCATATATTTATAATTAAAATTGTTCAGTCATTCAAAATGCATATGCTTACCCAATGTCGGAGTTCTTATATCCGATTGACGGCGCTCTGAAGATGGAAGTATAAAATGATAAACAGAGTTAAACAATGAGTAACAGAGTTTAAAAAGCAACCACCAAACAACCACTGATAACACTTCAGCAACAACATAGAAAAATTTAAAAAAAAACACACGAATTCCAAGGCAGAACATATATTCATAATTAAAATTGTTCAGTGGTTCGAAATGCATATGCTTACCCAAAGACCGAGTTCTTGTCTCCGATTGATGGCGCTCTGAAGATGTAAGTATAAAATGATTAACAGAGTTAAACTGAATGAGTAACAAAAAGCAACCACCAAACAACCACTGACAAAATGTAAAAAAAAAAATAAAAATAAAAATTCCAAGGCAGTGCATATTTTCATATTCAAAATTGTGCAGTGGTTCGAAATGCATATGCTTACCCGATGACCGAGTTCTTATATATGATTGATGGCGCTCTAAAGATGGAAGTATAAAATGAGTAACAGAGTTAAACTGAATGAGTAACAGAGTTTAAAAAGCAACTACCAAATGACCACTTATTACACTTCAGCAGCATAGCAAAATGTAAAACACACACACGCAGATTCCAAGGCAGAGCATATATTCATAATCAAAATTGTTCAGTGGTTCGAAATGCATATGCTTACCCGATGACAGATTTGTTTTATAAAATGGATGGCCCTCTGAAGATGGAAGCATAAAATGAGTAGCAGAGTTAAACAGAATGAATAACAGAATTTAAAAACTGATTGATGGTATTTCTAAATGTGTGTTTGCTTCTATTTTCTGATTTTAAAAAAATAAAATCTTACCAATTTCCCTGCGGTTTGCTATTCTACTCGGAACGGGAACTCTTTTTAACCTCAAAAAATCACCAACTATGAATTTAGATACAAAATAATCATATACATTATATAAGAATTCACAGAAAAATAAATATCACATGAGACAGATACATTCAAAATAAAAATATTTGAGGAACAGTGGAGATGAACACAGTCTTTATAATAAGTCTTTATAATAGACACATTAATACCATCATTTTCCGAGCCAGTGACCCTCAACAATGTCTCTTTAAGGAGTATTTTCACTCAGCAGCCATATTCGTTATGCCCCTGGGGCTTGGGCAGATACTGATACAGATGTTAGTCACTGAAATACAGTTCCTGTTTGTGTTAATGGAGAAATCAGGAGTAATATCAGATAACAACATTACCCTATTCCTATGCTCAAATCAAAATTTCAATAGAAACAAGGTTATTAACATTATTTTTCAGGCTATAATCTTTAAGGTCACTAGAGAAAATAAAAGTTATTTAGAAATTCAAGAGAAAACTACCACTAGACCAATATGCAATGTATATTGAGCATTGCAATTTCTCAAAATACTACAGGACAGTCTCTGCCTTTGCAGTCTCTGCCAACGTTGTGGTGAAATTAGTTGCTAATGGGCACTCTACCTCAAATTGTTCCATTTTATAAATGTTGAGACAACATATAGAAATTTAAATGTTTGGTCACTTGGTACATTATGAAAAGCTGAATGGTTAATGTTGATTCACCTTTCTTTGATTTACTGCCCATGTGCTCTTCACATATTTGATCCAGTTGGCCTTTCAATTCTGAGAGAGACTTGTTTACATTCTCAGTTGTCAGTAGCTTATTAAAATCCCTTGGTAAGATCGCGTATGAATGTAATTCCGAACAGGAAGAGTAATTCTATAATTAGAAAAAAAGCATCTTAAACAACAATCAAAATAAATAAATAAATAAACTTTGGCAGCATTTCATAAATATATTTTATCTGTATTGCTTTCTGTAACCTGGAAGAAATTAATGTGATCCTCTTTGTGCAGAAGTGGCTCCAATGTATCTTTATCCTTCTGCAGATTTCTGATCTCGTGCTCCAGTGTCTGTATATGATTCTCAACTTCTTGTACTTCCGTCTCTTGAGCACTGATCTTCTCTCTCATCTCAGCTTGTCTTTTCTGAATGGAGCTGATGAGCTCATCAAAGACCCTCTCACTGTGCTGCACTGCTGCCTGTGTGAGCAATGTCAGGACAAACAAAAAGCACTTAATTAGCATAGTTAGCATGGCCTTGTTTACCACTGTTGGTTGATTCTGCATTGACACCATCTAGTTGCATCTTGATGGACATTAAAATATTTAAGCTATTCTTATGATGAAAACATGACATACAATCCTGAAAGCATTCCTAAAGTTATGTATCACAGCCAGTTATACATGTGAAATGGTGAAATGTTCACTGAGTTTTGCTGTAGGAAAGTCAATCCCATAACTGCGCTTCCAAGCCTCTTACATTTTACATGCCTTTTACATAACTGAATCTAATCCTAAAAGCTGAGATTTATGAAAATCAAAATAATAATAATGATAAAAGTGAATATCTCTGATTTTCAAGTTAATAATAATGTTGTTGTTGTGCTTTAAGTCTGTATTTGCACAAGTTGATGTTAAACACTAGTTCCCCAAACATGTGCTATCATGCCGTTATTATTATTTTAATGTCTAACTGTTAATTTGTTAGCCAGTTTAAGATTACTTTGACACACTACAAAAGGTTTCCTGGAATATGGTCCTGGAGGGCCACTGCACTGCTCCAACTGATCAAACTCAGCTACCTGTAACTTTTAGTGACTGTGAAGACCTTGATTAGGTTGATCAGGTCTTTAAAATTAGGGTTGGAGCTAAACTCTGCAGGGCGGGATTCGAGGGACCCTATTCTAAAGCTTTATTACCTTCTTTTTTCGAAATGCAAAAAATATATAAAAAATACCCTGCTTGTGTTCGTCAATTTAATGGCAGAGAAGGTGACTTTCATCAGGTTTTTGTAAACGTGTTATAAAATAATCTCATGGAACTCATGTCATATATTCCAAGTGTTCTGAAGGCATGTCAAGGGAACACTGAAAATGTAATTTATTATTAACCCTCTGCTGCTCCTCATTTCGGGGTCACACTCATATACTTCTCATGGTCAAAAGAGACTGAACACTTTGAGGGTATTTTTTTCTTCAAATGAAATGCATGTACTAACATTTGGTATTTTTAAGGGATTTCATAAAAAAATATTCAACACTAAATAATGCACAACTTTTATATAAAATTGTATATACATACATATATATATATTAGATATAATATAGATATATACAACACACACACAAACCAAACACACACACACACATCTACTAACTGACCACGTTATTAGGTACACCTTGCTAGTATCGGGTTGGACCCCCTTTTGCCTTCAGAACCGCCTTAATTCTTCATGGCATAGATTCAACAAAGTGTTGGAAATTACTTTGATATTTTGGTCTATATTGACATGATGGCATCAAACAGTTGCTGCAGATTTGTTGGCAGCATATCCATGATGTCAATCTTCCATTCCACTACATCCCGAAGGTGCCCTAATGGGTTTAGACCTGGTGACTGTGGAGGCCAGTTGAGTATAGTGAACTCATTGTCATGTTCAAGAAACCAGTCTGAAATGATTTGAGCTTTGTGACATGGTGCATATTCTGCTGGAAGTAGCCATCAGAAGATGGGTACACTGTAGTCATAAAGGGATGGACATGGTCAGCAACAATACTGAGGCTGTGGAGTTTAAACAATGCTCAGTTGGTACTAAGGGGCCCAGAATATATCCCCCACACCATTACACCACCACCTGCCTGAACCGTTGAGACAAGGCAGGATGGATCCATACTTTCATGTTCTTTTCGCCAAATTCTGACCCTACCATCTGAATGTTGCAGCAGAAATCGAGACTCATCATACCAGGCAATGTTTTTCCAATCTTCTATTGTCCAATTTTGGTGAGCCTGTGCAAATTGTAACCTCAGTTTCCTGTTCTTAGCTGACAGGAGTGACACATGGTGTGGTCTTCTGCTGCTGTAGCCGGCCCATCGCTTCAGGGTTCAACGGTTGTGCTCAGGACTGGTATTCTGCATACCTTGTTGTAAACGATGTTATTTGAGTGACTGTTGCCTTTCTCTCAGTTCAAACCAGTCTGGCCATTCTCCTCTGACCTCTGACATCAACAAGGTATTTTCGTCCACACTACTGCCACTCACTGGATATTTTCTCTTTTTCGGACCATTCTCTGTAAACCCTAGAGATGGTTGTGCGTGAAAATCCCAGTAGATCAGCAGTTTTTGAAATACTCAGACCAGCCCGTCTGGCACCAACAACCTTTCCACGTTCAAAGTCACTTAAATCCCCTTTCTTCCCCACTCTGATGCTCGGTTTAAACTTCAGCAAGTCGCCTTCACCACATCTAGATGCCTAAATGCATTGAGTTGCTGCCATGATTGGCTGATTAGCAATTTGTGTTACCAAGCAACTGAACAGGTACCTAATAAAGTGGCCGATTAGTGTGGTGTATATATATATAATATTATATATCATATTAGATAAATATATATATATACACACACACAGTGGGTACGGAAAGTACTCAGACCCCCTTAAAATTTTCACTCTACACAATATTGCAGCCATTTGCTAAAATAATATAAGTTAATTTTTTTTCCTCATTAATACACACAGCACCCCATATTGACAGAAAAAAAAAGAATTGTTGACATTTTTGCAGATTTATTAAAAGAAAATGAATATCACATGGTCCTAAGTACTTTAGACCCTTTGCTCATATTAAGTAAGCACCCTTTTGATCTTAATACAGCCATGGTCTTTTTGGAAAGATGCAACGTTTTTCACTCAGCTCTGGATTGGGACCTCTGCCTCTGCCATTCCTCCTTGCAGATCCTCTTTAGTTCTGTCAGGTTGGATGGTAAACAGTGGTGGACAGCATTTTTTAGTCTCTCCAGAGATGCTCAATTTGGTTTAAGTCAGGGCTCTGGCTGGGTCATTCAAGAACAGTCACAGAGTTGTTTGTGAAGCCACTCCTTCGTTATTTTAGCTTTGTGCTTAGGGTCATTGTCTTGTTGGAAGGTAAACTTCGGCCCAGTCTGAGGTCCTGAGCAACTCTGGAGAAGGTTTTCGGCGCCATGATATAATCCCTGTACTTGGCCGCATCATTTTTTCCCAGTCGTTGCAACCATCGTACGCTGGTCCCTGCGCTGAAAACAACCCCCACAGCATGATGCTGCCACCACCATGCTTCACTTTTGGGTCTGTATTGGACAGGTGATGAGCAGTGACTGGTTTTCTCCACACATACTGCTTATAATTAAGGCCAAAAAGTTCTATCTTGTCTCATCAGACCAGAGAATCTTATTTCTCACCACTTGGAGTCCTTCAGGTGTTGTTTTAGCAAACTCCATGCGCTTGCTGTGTCTTGCACTGAGGATAGGCTTCCGTCGGGCCACTCTGCCATAAAGCCCCGACGGGCTGCAGTGATGGTTGACTTTCTACAAATTTCTCCCATCTCCTGACTGCATCTCTGGGGCTCAGCCACAGTGATCTTTGGGGTCTTCTTTACCTCTCTCACCAAGGCTCTCTCCCCCGATAGCTCATTTTGGCTGACGGGCAGCTCTAGGAAGGGTTCTGGTCGTCCCGAACGTCTTCTATTTAAGGATTATGGAGGCCACTGTGGTCTTAGGAACCTTAAGTGCAGCAGAAATTTTTTTGTAACCTTGGCCAGATCTGTGCCTTGGCACAATTCTGTCTCTGAGCTCTTCAGACAGTTCCTTTGACCTCATGATTCTCATTTGCTCGGACATGCTCTGTGAGCTGTAAGGTCTTATATAGATAGGTGTGTGGCTTTCCTAATCAAGTCGAATCAGTATAATCAAACACAGCTGGATCAAATGAAGGTGTAGAACCCTCTCAAGGATGATCAGAAGAAATGGACAGCACCTGAGTTAACTATATGAGTGTCACAGCAAAGGGTCTGAATACTTAGGACCATTGATATTTCAGTTTTTCTTTTTATAAATCTCAAAAATCCACAATTCTGTGTTCTGTCAATATGGTGTGCTGTTTACATTACTAGAAAATGCTGCAATTATACCAAAGAGTGAACAGGTTAGGGGAATCTGAATCTTTCTACCCACTTTATCTATATAATATATAGATATAATATATATATATATATATATATATAATATAATATATAAAAATTAGTATATACATTTCCCCCCCAATTATGCAGTATTTATGTCAAAAATACAGCAAAACTACTTAAAATCCAGTGAATGGAGGCAGATTGGTGCCATCTGGTGGAAATAAAGAAAATCATCTATAATAACCATGGTGTAGCCATTAACGCTCGCTGGTTGGTTTCACAAGCCCACAAGAACACAAGTACAGACAAGAACGCATAACTGGTCCAACACAAAGTATATGTACGCAATATGCAGGAAATATTAAACATGATTATATTAAACGGATATACAATACATATTACAATCCAAGCCTGTTATTATATTGCTCTATATTGTATTGAAATTCAAATAGGGCTGAACGATTCATTGCATTTGCGATAATATTGCGATATGAAAAAATTAGATTTTTCAATCGCAGAGGCTGCGATTACACTCGGCTACCTGACACGCGAGAGTAACGAGTTGTGTTCGACTTGAAGATCGATCGGTGTATGGCATCAAAGTACAGCGAGAGAAAGCATAAGGAGACGTCCGCTCTCTTTTATAGCTCTCGCAGTACTGCTTCAAGTCGAGCGTGGGCCATCAGCAGAAAAAGAAAAGAAATAAAACAGTAAACAGCCAAAGGACGTAACTTAGAATGGAGATGGATCGGTTTGTTTCGCACAGACCCAGGCAGGTGCTGGTCATTTAAAGGTGACATATCATGAAAATCTGACTTTTCCAGGTTTTAAGTGCTATAATCAGGTCCCTGGTGCATCTACCAACCAAGGAAACTTGGAAAAGATTAACCCAGTAAATTTGTTTTGGGAAGCCTTTTTTTGCAAGCGTCTGAGAAAATGAGCACGTCTGATTTTGCTCCCTTGGTGACGTGGCAAAGGGATCTCATTATAATATTGCCGCCCCTTAATCTGTAAGTTTCCACCCACTGCGCCGTTATTTTGATTTTGCAAGCGACAACTGTGTACCAGTTCTAACGCCATGGCGAAAGTTGGAGCAAAGCAACTGTTTTCTTTCTTGCTACACATACGAGCACATCACAATATTTAGAGTCCCAGCCTCAGAGGAGACAACAGAGCAGTGCATTTATTAATTGATTTAATGTATATCGCTGCTGCCACACAGATCTAAAATAAACATGCGATTTCTTTCCCAGTTGTTTACCTTCACAGACATAACCGACTGTTTTGTGTAACTCGTGTGTTTTTAAGGTAAACTTGTGTGTGAATGAGAACTTAGTTTAGTACTCACATGCTGTGACAGCCGCTTTCTGTCCGTGTGCTTCAGATGTGTGCTCTCAGAAAACCATATATACATATTGTAAGAAAGGGCATAATCTGTCTCCTTTAAAAGCTAATGCAGAAAATATACAAGCATATCTTGCTCTCACTTCACGCCACCGTGTCCTACCGACGCTACAGTTATTTTGCATTCAGGTGCAACGTTCTACTCTGGAGGCGACAAAGCGACCGTTGCAAATCATTTTAACTTTGTGTCAGTACGTCATAAATAGAACAAGGCATCAGTTTAATGTCGGGTTTTGTCGTGTCGCGCCGCATCCAGTGTACACAGCGTCACTGATTATAATGGGTTCTACTGTATTTTGCCGCTCGCGTCCGGTGTAGACACAGTGTTTAATGTCGTTGGTGAGGAGGAAAGCCTGTGTGTGTCCTATGCCTTAGCGGACAGCATGAAACCCACAAAAAGTAATAAATAACAGAGAGAGAATAAAACACACAGTTATTCTCTTTATGCTATTTTTCAATGTTTCAAGTGATGCAGGTGTTTTTTCCCTGTAGGTTTTTTTTAATTAAAAAAGCATGAAATTTTCATAATGTTTAGTGAGATTTTTTTTATAGGGGCGCGACCAAATAAGTTTGAAAACCACTGGTCTAAAGTTAACAGACAGTGTTTAAAAAGCGCAGTCCACATGTTTACATAGGCCTGTTTATTACAGTGACTTTGAATTTCCTAAAGTAGTGTGGTAAAGCAACGGATTTGTTTTAATATTTCTGCAATCTACTTTAGTTTGTGTGATTTGTTACTGACTTTCATATTAATGTTTACACCAGGTTTATTTGTCAGTGCTTTATGTTGTCAATTATTACATGCTTACAAGGTTGGAAGTTCAACAAATCAGTCAATATACTACAGTGATTGTAGTTGTTAAATAAAAATGTCATTCATATCAATTCATGCATCACCTAATTTCATCGTAACATATAGGCCTGGCGTACAGAAAAGAACATTTATGTTTAATCTATCTAATATTCTGTTGGTCATACTATACAAATGATTTATAGCTTGTCTTTGTTGAATAATACAGAACATAAAGAGCTTTAAAAAAATTATTGCATATTAAATCGCAATATTGGTAAAAAAAAAAAAAATCCCAATTTTATTTTCCAAAATCGTTCAGCCCTAAATTCAAAGCTTACCGTGCATCATCTTGGAAATAAAGCTTCATGTCTTTAAGTCCATAGAATACGCAGTCAGTGTTATTTCTCTGAATAAGTTAAGATGCATGTATTTTTTTTATCTCCTAAGGGAGCAAAATCTATTTCAGACTCCTCAAGATGGCACAAATTCTATGGCATTTTAGCATTACAGTTTCCAGGAGAAATCTGTATGTTTCATTAACAATTAATTTAATTGACATTTAAATCATTGACTGCTTCAAAATAGATGCTGTTGCAGTTACCCTACTGTACGAATAAAAAACAACATAATTACATAAACCATGAACATACAAGGCGAATTAACGCATAATTGCAAAGCATAAATCTTTATTCAGATTTCATAAGCACTTTGTCATTTGAAATACAAATGTTGAGTATCTCGTCCGTCTGATGTTTATCATGTTCATCTGATGTTCGCTACTGTAATGAATAAGATATTAAACAAATAACCAAATTTACATGCATAGGACGTTTGTAGTTGTGAGGGAATGTCCAGGGTCTTCCGATATAAAATGCGTGACATGTTAGGAAAAGTGATGGGGAATTTCGGTCATTAGAAGAGGGTTGGGTACGTTAATCGGTATTGGAGTGGAATCATAGGTGGTAATGCTACCTCAAGCTAACTGATATGGAGACCTCAATATGTGGTGGGACGCGGAAACGAGCTTCACTTGTTACTGACTCAGGTATATGAATCTATTGTTAAGCAGCAGTTCTTTATTCCACGAACAAAATATCAACGCAACTTGTTTTTGCCCCCAAGCGCTAATACTTTTTCTATGTTCACAAAAGGCCTATTTCTCTCAAATAATTGTTCACAAATCTGTCTAATCTGTGTTAGTGAGCACTTCTCCTTTGCCGAGATAATCCATCCACCTCACAGGTGTGGCATATCAAGATGCTGATTAGACGGTATGATTATTGCACAGGTGTGCCTTAAGCTGGCCACAATAAAAGGGCACTCTAAAATTTGCAGTTTTATCACACAGCACAATGCCACAGATGTCGCAAGTTTTGAGGGAGCGTGCAGTTGGGATGCTGACTGCAGGAATGTCCACCAGAGCTGTGGCCCGTGAATTAAATGTTAATTTCTCTACCATAAACCATCTCCAAAGGCGTTTCAGAGAATTTGTCAGTACATACAACCGGCCGACCACGTGTACCCACCCAGCCCAGGACCTCCACACCAGCACCTTACTCCAAGAGACCAGCCACTTGGACAGCTGCTGCAACAATCGGTTTTGCATAACCAAAGAATTTCTGCACAAACTGTCAAAAACCATCTTAGGGAAGTTCATCTACATGCTCGTCGTCCTCATCGGGGTATCGACCTGACTGCAGTTCGTCGTTGTACCCGACTTGAGTGGGCAAATGCTCACAATCGATGGCATCTGGCACTTTGGAGAAGTGTTCTCTTAATGGATGAATCCCGGTTTTCACTGTAAAGGGCAGATGGCAGACAGCGTTTATGGCGTCGTGTGGGTGAGCAGTTTGCTGATGTCAACATTGTGGATCGAGTTGCCCATGGTGGCGGTGGGGTTATGGTATGGGCAGGCGTATGTTATGGACAAGGAACATAGTTGCATTTTATTGATGGCATTTTGAATTCACAGAGATACCGTGACGAGATCCTGGGGCCATTTGTTGTGCCATTCATCCATGACCATCACTTTATGTTGCAGCATGATAATGCACGGCCATGTTGCAAGGATCTGTACACAAATCCTGGAAGCTGAAAAAATCCCAGTTCTTGCAGATCTCGGGCCCAGAAAAAAGTCTCACGATTTATTTCCAGAACATGATGCATGATGGGATACACTAAGCCACAATAATGTGGATTTAGTGTACTTTAAGGGCATATATGTAGAGACATATCCCAAAAGACTAAAGGCTGTAATTAAAGCAAAAGGAAGTTCAACAAAATACTGACACATGGGGGGATTCATTCATTCATTTTTTTTTTCTGACAGGCTGCAAAGCCACAAAATGTGATTATTTTAAAGGGGGGAGTTCGCTTTCCTAAATCCCCTGTGTGTTGGTGTGTATTATATATATATAATATTATATTTTTTTTTTTTTTGTGTCAAAGTTTAGATTTAGACAGTCTCAAATGCAGCCTTTGATCTCACTGTCTGAAAATTTCATTTTTATAGATATTTCAAAGCTGTTCAAATTAGAATAAAGAAGATTATTCTTAATTTTAGCATAAACTGTGTTGATATTTTGTTGTTTTTGAACAAACCAGCCAGAAAGCATAAAGAAAATGCTATAATATAATATAAAATGCTATATAAAAGTTGCTCATTTATTTGTAAATTCAGCTGTAAGTGTATTGTTTGGGCTGTTTAGAATTGCAATGTTGTTTAAAGCCCACGTGAACTGGAAGTTATTACCGCCTTAAGTACTGCGACACATTTCCAACTGAAATGGAATATTGATTAGAGGATTTTAGCACACCTCCCCGCATCTCTCACTTGCAGCAAACTAATGGTTGGAGGCGAGTGGGTAAAGATATTCTGCCCAAACCACCAAACTGACAACATCAGAGAAGGAACAAATTTTCAGATTTTGATTACCAAGACAAACATTTTTTTCCCCCTTTGGATTAATTTGCATGGATTAATTGTTCACCTCAACTCAAGACTAGCAATGTCCTCTAACAAAGTAAATGGTGTCAATTTTGATTTTAAAAGCCCCCACTGCAACACTGCCTGGCATAACCCCAACCACCCATACAGCACCCCCCTGATAAAACATATTCGTGCAGCTATGTCTACAGACATTTGCGGCTGTGGTACGAGACAAAAGCAGCCCAAAAACACACCCCTGTATTTGTATTTTTTTTCCAGAATTTTCAAAATAGCCTAATTTGCAACATAGACTTTACATATACAAAGACTTTAGATCAGGGCTGTCCAAACTCGGTCCTGGAGGGCCGGTGTCCTGCAGAGTTTAGCTTCAACTTGCCTCAACACACCTGCCTGGAAGTTTCCAAGCCTAGTAAGAGCTTGATTAGCTGGTTCAGATGTGTTTAATGAGGGTTGGAGCTAAACTCTGCAGCACACCGGCCCTCCAGGACCGAGTTTGGCCAGCCCTGCTTTAGATATACAAAAATGCACTGATATTAATGGGAGAATAAGTCCTGCCTTCTCAATAAAAGACCCATTCACTATTTGGTAAAGTCATCATGTCACTGCAGCTGCCATTAGAAGCTCCAGTTCCTATAGAAACAGTCAGCATTCTAAGACTCATGCTTAGGACTGTCTATGTCAGCGGTGGCGAACTCTGGTCCTGGAGAGCCGCAGCCCTGCAGAGTACAGCTCCAACCCTAATTAAAACTCACCTGCCTGTAGCTTTCTAGTAACCCTTCAGACCTTGATTAGCTTGTTCAGGTGTGTTTGATTAGGGTTGAAGCAAAACTCTGCAGGGCTGCGGCTCTCCAGGACCGACGTTCGCCACCCTTGGGTCTATGTGCATTAGTTGGTCCAGCCTGAAAAATTAGCTTTTTAAGCATAATAAATAGAATGAGACATTTGTTGTCATATTTGATTGGTGATTTCAGATATGAAATTTAATCATAAGCTTGGTGAACAGTATTGGAGAATTTGATGTTTCCCCATTCAAAGAGATAGGAGCTGTATATGGATGACTGAAATAGCTGCCCGAGTGGTGTTTCAAAGAGGGCTACTGAGTGAAATGACTTGTCTTAAAGGGACTTTGACTGCAACACTGGCCTCAACCCCAGCTGTCAGTCACACTTACCTTATGAGACTCTACAGCTTTCTTCAATGTTTGAACCCTCTTTTCTCTGTCCTTAGTCTTCTGCATGAAATCCTTCTGTTTTATTTTCAGCTCCTCCTGTGAACGGATTTACAATCAACAAGATTGCGCTGCAGAGTTTAGCTCCAACCCTGATCAAACTCACCTACCTGTAATTTTCTAATGATCCTGAAGACATTGATTAGCATGCTCAGGTGTGTTTGATTAGGGTTAGAACTAAACTCTAAAGAAAGTGGATCTTGTGGGCAGGGTTGCCAGGTTTTTACAACAAAACCCGCCCGACTGCTACACAAAACAAGCCCAATCGCGTTCAGGGAGTTAAAATACACGTTTTTGGTTGGAATTTGCATTGCAGGGGATAAATATCACGTTATTGGTGTCGCTTCAAGCCGCGGCAACACCGTTAAAGTAGCCCGATTCCATATGCTGGAAAACCGCGGACCTGGCAACACTGATTGTGGGTCAGATTTGAAGAAATTTAAAAGAGAAGTTCACTTCAATTTCCATGAGCTAAGCAAGAGCAACTTTTGAGCAACCCCACATTCTTATTAAAAATTCCCTGTTTAAATAATGCATCCTGAAAACATCCCATACTGTATATGCACTGTCTTACCTGTTTTTTATCCATTTCATCTGCAGCTGAGACTGTTTTATGTCCACTGTGCTGATCTCCCAAACAAACTACACAGATACACTTCTGGTCATCCTGACAGAAAATCTCCAGTGCTTTATGATGCTGAGGGCAGATCTGCTGCTGTAGATTTGAGGAAGCGTTTACCAGCTTGTGCTTTCTAAAAGCTTCAGACTCATAATGAGGCTGAATGTGAGATTGGCAGTAAGAAGCCAAACACACCAGACAAGACTTGATGGCTTTTAGTTTTCTTCCTTTGCAAACATCGCACCGCACATCTTCAGGGCCAGCTGGATCCTCCTGGTTCATTCCATCTACAATTTCAGCAAGCACTGTGCTTCTGCTAAGAGTTGGTCTTTGGTTGAATTTTGTCCTGCATTTGGGGCAGCTGTAAACTCCTTTATAAACCTCCTGATCCCAGGATCTCTCAATGCAGTCCATACAGTAACTGTGGCCACAAGATGTAGTCACTGGGTCCGTAAGCAGATTCAGACAGATCGGACAGTTTAAAGGATTTTCAGCATCAAAACAAAATTGTGCCATTTTGGAGCTTTCAAACCCAGTCAAGGATTCATTGTAAAACAGGTTATGTTTGAAGTTATGTACTGAATGAGAGTACTAGGGAGTGGCTTCTATGCAAATATGACAAAAGGAAATGTTTTACAAAACAAATCATTATTTCCTGGTCTGGATTTGTTTTGTTTTTTTACTTAACTTTATCTGTATCAAAATATAAATTGGTTCATATCTGATCTTTATTTATGCAAAAAGTATGAATATTTATTCTGAAACAGATTTATAAATGTACACTGCCTCTCAATTGTTCAACACAGTCACAGAAGCCAGACAAACTGGACATTCTAGTTTAGGCTAGAATGAGATGTAGTTTTTCTTTAGTCCTTCAAAAACCTATTAATACAAACTGGAATCGGTGAGAAATTCATTGTAAAATTTTACTTTATACGTTCATAACAATTGTTATAAGTTAATGGGGCCCAAATGGGGCAAATACATCATTTGAGGGAAAGAAATTAATTGGAAATCTTTAAATAAGGAACCTTCCTTGTATGACAAAAATAGGGCCTTTTTACTTCAACTTGCCCCAGCATTTAAAGGAATAGTTCACTGTAAATAGCAAATAAATAAAGCGTACGTCAGACAGACACATTCACACTCATAAAGATGTTAATCCAAATGTTAGTGTTTGTAACAACAGTTATGCTTCACTGTTGTGTGTATGTTTCTGATTAAAATAAATGCAAATATCAAACATGTGTTATCTACTTTGTGTCAGTCTTACTGAGAACAGGAGTGACAGCTCTGTGTACATTTTCTCAGCATATCCAATAGTTCAGAAAAACTTGATGGTGTAACAGAAACTATTGACTCTCTCTTTTTTAGCACTTTAGATACGGTTGCTCCTTTACACTTAAAGAAGTCCTATTATGCTCTTTTACAAAGTCTTGATTTTGTTTTGGGGGTGTACTAGAACAGGCTCTCATACTAGGTTGTTCGAAAAACACATTATTTTTCACATATTTTACATTATTACAACACCTCTCTCCCCAGTCTGGCATGAACGGCTCGAATAGTTCCTGTATCAAATGAAGGCCTGCCTTCTGAAATACGAAATGTGCTGTGATTGGTTAGCTGGGCCAGTGTGTGTTGTGATTGGTTAGCTGGGTCAGTGTGTGTTGTGATTGGTTATCTGGGCCAGTGTGTGTGTTGTGATTGGCAGCTCTCGGCGCCTGGTCGGGAAATGTCATGCCCCTTACCATAGCCGCCTGCGAGCTTCAGTGTAAATATTGTGTCAAAATCAAATCAATTTGAGCACCAATTAAACGCGGATGATTGTAACCACTCTAAGTTCGTCTCCCTTGGGAAAGCTAGCGTGTCTCCGACATAGTGATAACACTCGTTGCCTTCTCTAGTGCAGCTCAACCAGGTCTCGTCCCATTCGTCAGTATTTGTGATATCACAAATCCCGGAAAATATGCGTTGTAGTCCAAAAGAGTCGTTCGTTGTAGTTTTTGAAAGTGATTTCTGTTAAATAAAATATATCCTTTTGAAGTGGACTTTGAACTTTGCAGATCTTATTTTAATGCTCAACATCCGACATTACGACTAACTAAGTTGAAGACGTGAAAAAGCATAATAGGACCCCCTTTAAAGAAGATTAAGAAAACAGTCCGACACTTCCATTGTTATGAGCACACTCGCACCCTAAAGAGAGCAGCCCTGAAAATGGAGCGCAGCTGGAGGAAAAAAAAACTAGAGGTATTTCGTATTGCATTGAGGGAAAGTACTTCCTCCTACAGAAAAGCTCTAAAAACTGCTAGATCTGCTTACTTTCTTTTTTTTCTCTTTTAGAAGAAAACAAACATAACCCAAGGTATTTATTCAATACAGTGGCTAAATTAATGAAAAATAAAGCATCAACAGACACAGACCTTTCCCAACAGCACAATAGTAATGATTTTATGAACTTCTTTACTTTCAAGATCGATACTATTAGAGATGAAATTCTAACCATGTAGCCGTCAGCCAGAGTATCGCATCAGATGCACTATAGATCCCCTGAGAAACAATTCCACTCATTCTCTTCTATAGGAGAGGAAGAATTTTATAAATTTGTTAAATCATCTAAACCAACAACATGCATGCTAGACCTTATTCCATCTAAGCTATTAAAAGAGGTGATTCCAGAAGTCATAGATCCTCTTCTGAATATTATTAATTCATCAATGTCTTTAGGATATGCCCCTAAAACCTTCAAATTGGCTGTTATTAAGCCTCTCATAAAAAAAACACAACTTGATCCTAGAGAATTAGTTAATTACAGACCGATCTCAAATCTCCCTTTTCTGTCAAAAATACTAGAAAAGGGAGTATGCTCTCAGCTATGTTGCTTCTTAGAGAGAAATTGTATCTGTGAGGATTTCCAGTCTGGATTTAGAACTTATCATAGTACTGAGACTGCTCTCATTAGAGTTATAAATGACCTGCTCTTATCATCCGATCAGGGTTGTATCTCTTTGTTAGTGCTACTGGATCTTAGTGCTGCGTTTGACACTATCGACCACAGCATTCTTTGAGTAGACTACAAAATTATGTTGGCATTAGTGGAATTGCATTGTCATGTTTTAAATCTTACTTATCTGACCGTCATCAATTCGTAGCAGTAAATGATGAGATATCATATTGTTCACAAGTACAGTATGGAGTGCCACAAGGCTCAGTACTAGGACTGCTGCTTATCAAACTTTACATGTTACCCTTGGGAGATATCATCAAGAAACATGGTGTTTGCTTTTACTGTTATGCTGATGATACTCAGCTCTATATTTCTTTGTGGGCCGATGAAACCTACAAATTTGCAGGAATGCATACTGTAGTTGATATAAAAACTGGATGTCTAGTAATTTCCTACTGCTAAATTCTGATAAAACTGAGGTTTTAATCATTGGACCAAAAACCTCTGCATGTAATAACCTAAAACACTGTCTAACACTTGATGGCTGCTCTGTTATTTCCTTGTCATCAGTTAGGAACCTACAGTAGGTGTGCTATTTGATAGCAATCTTTCCTTTGAAACACATTTCTAGCATTTGTAAAACCACATTTTCCATCTCAAAAATATATCTAAAATACGACCTATGCTCTCAATGTCAAATGCAGAAACATTAATTCATGCATTCATGACCTCAAGGTTAGATTATTTTAATGCTTTATTGGGTGGTTGCTCTGCGCGCTTAATAAACAAACTCCAGCTGGTCCAAAATGCAGCAGCTAGTGTTCTTACTAGAACCAGGAAGTACGATCATATTAGCCCGGTTCTGTCATCTCTGCACTGGCTCCCTATTGAACAATGAATATATTTTAAAAATCTTGCTAATTACTTATAAAGCCCTGAACTGTTTAGCACCTTAGTATTTGAGCGGGCTCATATCGCATTATTGTGCTTTACGTCCACTACTATCCCAAAACTCTGGCCATTTGACACAATCAACTGCGGGCGGCAGATCCTTTTCCTATTTAGTGCCCAAACTCTGGAACAATCTACCTAGTGTTGTTCAGGAGGCAGACAAACTCTGTCAGTTTAAATCTAGATTAAAGACCCTTCTCTTTAACCTGGCTTACACATAACTCACTAATATGCTTCTAATATTCAAATTCGTTTAAGGATTTTTAGGCTGCATTAATTAGTTCAACCGGAACCGGGAACACTTCCCATAACAGCCGATGTACTCGCTACATCGTAAGAAGAATGGCATCTACGTTAATATTAGTCTGTTTCTCTCTTATTCAGAGGTCACCTTAGCCACCAGATCCAGTCTGTATCCAGTCCAGGTGGTGGATCAGCACCTAGAGATTACCTATACTGCCCTGAATGTCAGTGGAGACCATGTCAACTAGACATGCGCCCCAGATACAGATCCCCTGCGAAGACCTCATCACCTCGACAACCATCGGCACAAGACCAAGGGAACCAGACAAGTCCTCTGCCCTATTTTGCGCTGAAAATATGAAACCACACCATCCTGGTGTTGTCCCTATCCAGAGAAGAACTGGCCCCGCCGAACTGAGCCCTGGTTCTCCCAAGGTTTTTTCTCCTTTTCTGTCACCGATGGAGTTTTGGTTTTTTGCCACTGTTGCCTTTGGCTTGCTTATTTGGGGATGCTTGACTGATTGCACAGACACTATTAGAAGAGAGCTGAACTGGATGATGACATCACTGAATCATCAATGAACTGACTGAAAAAAGACTCTGTTATTGTCTTCTTGCATTATTGTCAAACTATTTTCCTGCTTAACACTGTAAAGCTGCTTTGAAACAACATGCAAAGTATAAAGTGCCATATAAATAAAGGTGACTCAGATTCAGATTTGTATTTGTCACCTCAGGTTATATATAGAAATAGAAATGTAAGTCCGGTCCGCTCCATGGACAGTGCAATTATTAAAGAATACAAACACAAGAAAATTATATATAAATATAGAAAAAGAAAGATAAAAAAATAAGAATAAAATAAAATGCGCAGGACAGTATACTGTAGACTTAATAAATATTAAGATGAGCAGGAATGTACAAGAGAAGAATCTGCAAACAGGTAGTACAGGGTTGTTACATAGCAGCAATAGATGTAAAAAAGTAAATAAATAAAATATTACAGAAATTGCTGTGTGCAAGTGGCAATGTCAGTATATTAAGTGTCTTAATGATAATAAGTGAAGTCATGTTGGTGTTAAGAGACTGAGTTTGAGTTTGGCTGAGTTTGAGAACTCGCTGATGTCAGATGAACTCGCTCGGAACATGTCCCAGTCGACGTCATCAAGAGCCGCCTGTAGCATAGCTTCTGAGTGGGAGGACCAGCATGTCACTACTCTCTGCACTGGGGGTTCTTGAACGAGCCTTTGTTTATATTCCGGTGTGAGGAAAATGGCGGCATGATCCGATTTTCCAAAAGCCGGTAGTGAGCGAGCTTTTTAGGCATTCTTATACTGAGAGTAGCAGTGATCCAGTGTATTCGGTCCTCTAGTTGGACAGGATATATGTTGATAAAAGTTCGGCATGACCTGCCTGAGGTTGGCTGTGTTAAAGTCCCCCGCGATGATAAAAGCAGCGTCAGGATGTTTGTTAATGTAACCGCTGAGCACATCGTGAAGCTTAGACAAAGCCAAGCTGGTGTCTGCCTGTGGTGAAATGTAAACAGCAGTAACGATGATCGATGAAAACTCCTGGGGCAGATAGAATGGGCGGCAAATAATGGATAAATGTTCCAGATGAGGCGAGCAGGAGCGCGACAGAGTGGAGATATTCCAAGGGTCACATCATTTCTTGTTAATCATGAAACACACTCCACCACCTTTAGATTTACCATTCTCGGCTGTTCTGTCCATCCTTAAAACAGAGAATTATCAGGACCGCTTTAACAGCCGTGTCCGGTGTTGTGCCGAATTCTGCACCCTGCCAGATTATGCACCCCCTCGTTGATGTCGCTACCTGATTGCCTAATCCCAAACCCACCCCTAATCCTAACCCCTTCCCCACACCTACTCCTAAACCTACCAATAACTAGAGGATGCATAATCTGGCAGGGTGCAAATTTCGGCACCTCGGGCCAACACCAAACCGGGACCGAGGTCGTTAGCCATGTTTCAGACAAACAAAGGATGTTACAGTCCCTAATGTCCCGTTGGAAACTTATCCTGGCTCTAAGATCATCCAACTTATTCTCTAAGGATTGAACATTGGCAAGCAGAATGCTCGGCAGAGGAGGGCAGTGTGCTCTTTTCCTCAGTCTGTTGCGGATCCCAGCGCGTTTCCCGTGGCGTTTCTTAATCCGTCGCTGCGGTGGGTTATTCAAGTGGCCATTGTTCATCTTGGCGTTCCGGAGAATCTCAAATGGCCACGATGGGTTGGAGGATAAAGTGTCCTGAAACAGGTTAGTGTAGCGGTGTCCAATGTTCAAAAGTGTTCTTTTGTCGTAAGGGATCAGTGCAGACGATATGTGTGTAAAAAGACAGAGCAAAAGAAAGTAAAAAAGTAAATAAAAGCACAATCTAAGTGGAGCGACCTGGACGGTATCCGAACTCAGCGGTGCCATCTTGAAAAGAGAGGATGTACATCCTGATGTACATGGCAATCTTGACACAACAATTATGTTGGTGAATTGCTGGCCGATTCCGTTGATCAGCTGTAATTAAATGGTGATTCTGTCCAAATTCCCTATAATAATCATAGATAATTCCCTTTGAGCTAAATTTACCTGTTTCCCTTACATCTAAGTTTGCTTTTCCTTGTCTAACTTAAAATAATATTGAACATGAAAATAAAACATTAAAAATTTAACTCAATGTTTAAACTCAAAACATTCTTGAGCAAATATAGCTCACAAATAACTTTACATGAAGTATAATTTTTTCCTATCCATGCCCAAACAGGACTAAGTGTGCATTGAGCGCTAAACGCATGTAATGTCTGTTTCAAATGTGAAGACCATAAACACACAACACAGCAATATACGGTTTATCTGTGTTCTCCAAGCCATCTCTGGTATTTTCATCATAAAGTGTATTTAAAAAATCCAGTAATCAAGTGCTAATAGAGGTGACATGATGACAGCTCCATTCACTGTAATGGGAGCACTTTTTGCTTGCTTTAACTGAGTCACAATTTGAATACAAGTTTGTTTGTCATGCTACTAAGAGGACCATCTGCCATTTACACAATGCAAAGTGTCAGTAGTATCAACTGCTTTTAAATGACGCAAACAAAGCACACTGACTAATATTTACACTACTTTTGAGCACAAATTATAATAAAAATATATGAATCTCCATCATGATTCAGGCAACAAAATTAATGCAGACAGGCCACCTGTTGAGTTCCCCGGTTTTAAAACCTCTTGAATGCTCAAATCTATTAGAGGAAGTGCAGAGTTATTTTAGGTAGCCTACTGTATATTAAAGCTGCAGTCCGTAAGTTTTGCCTCTTTGTTGCCATCTCTGTTTGAAAACCTGCAATTGCAGCTATTTGCGGAATTATCTTCCTTGTGTGGGGTGTGCACCGGCAGGCTACAGCACGGATGAATGTAATGTGTGGCTGTCAGTCACCTCACAGGTGTGGATACTGCACTAGTTTGTATTCACAGATTCTCCAGTGAAAACTCTTATTTGGGTCATACTTTCAAGATGTAGAATCCCCCCCACCACCACCACCACACCCACACACAATTCACCAATTTGGAATAATAGCTGCATTTTATTTAGAAACAAGACACTGTTTTTGAGAGACTGGTGGTAGAGGTAGACCAGACAGTTGTTCACCTGTTAGATAAGGATGGTTATTTTATGAATCACTAAATTTTCTTTTACTGTAATCACAAGCAATTTAATTTGGTGTTGAACTGCATTCCAAAGGCTTTTGTATAGATGGTTAGTAATGCAGCGCCCAATGTGACTGAAACTCTGCATTTACCTTCTTTAAAAATAAATGGGCAATATTTTTATTACAAGTAGCTTCCAAATAAATTAATTAGAACTTTATTTACCCAAGATACATTTCCAAATCAAGCCTTCTGTGATTCTGACATTGAAATGACATTTATTCTTTGACTTTTTATTCAGTAGAGCTTTTTGGTCTGATACATACGAGTGGCTTAAAGTTTCTATTAATCTGATTTCTCAATTTTCTAAAATGATATAATTTTTGGTATTATCTGAAAATATACATTGAAATTTTTGCTGAATAATGTTTTCATTTTGGGGAAATTTAATATTCATAATTGTATGCCTTAAACAAGCCATTGTTTTTCTGTTTTCAAAAGGATTTTGGATTATTGTAAAGCGTTAGGATTTTAAATACAACTGGAAGAAGACTGTTTAGCGTATTGAAGAAATTTTCACTAGAAGACCCTGCTGTGTAATTTTTTTATTTTTGTGTTTTTTTTTATTATTTTTTATATCTTTATTTAATATATACCTATATATATTATATTTATTGGTTGTGCTCTGCATTTTCATGAGATAACCAAAGATGGCATTCGCAGCCTACCGGCTGCGTTCAGCCCCCGACCAAACGTTTGCAAGAGTTTTTTAAATATAAACGGTGGTGCGGCTACACCCTGTTCTGATGACTCAAGAGTTGCAACTATGGCAGCTGAGAAGGCCATTCTTTTTTTGTTCTTTTTGAAGAATTTTCGGAGCCTTATGAAATCAGTATAAATACGTGTTTATTACTGCAAAATACGCTCGATGTTACAGTCACTGCCCTTGCCGTCCAGGATAAAAGAGAACATCCCAATCAAGTGAAGGGATTTGTGGAAACTGTGATTTCTAATGATTGTGATCCAACATTTGCCTCGCATTTCAGGATGAAAAGACAGACTGTCTTCTAATATCTTCCATTGTTGCATATACCGAGCTGCAGCGGACACATTTGTAAACGACTTTACTTGGACTCATTGGGCCTCATTCATAAAACACGAGCAGAACAAATTTTTGTGTAAATCGTTTGTAAAGCCAGTCTGACGCAAACTTTCGAATTTTTTCGAACTTTTGAAAATGTTGATATTTTCAAAATGTTAGTTTGTATGAAAGCTGCTCCCTACCCACGTGTAAATGGTTGACACTGATGACTGATGAATTTTGATGCACTGCCATAATAATTACACGTTCATTTGCCCTTGCCCTCTTAGGATTTTTATTTTTTTTGTTTTTTTGCAGCTGAGTTGATAACTGTAAAACGCAACGCTCGTCACTGTCACTATTTACCCAGCCATAAATAGAGGAGGGGCGGGACAAATAGCGACCAACCATCCTACTTGTACAACGACTGCCTACAACAATGAAGTCAATATTACTGGTTACTGCTTTTTTATATTTACTACAATCCATAAAAATTAGATACTAGTAATACGTTGCCGCCATGGATATTCCAAATCATAGCAACCAAAGCGTCTCAGCTGGAAAAACACTGTCACCAAAACGTTTTCAAGCGCCACCAGCTGCTATTTTTATGAAGAGCACCTGAAATTTTTCAGCTGGCTAAAAACTCTTCAGTGGACACACGTTATTGAATATTTATTGTTAGTCATATGGCCTATTCGTCTTTTTTGGCATTATGCATATAACTGCGCCAACCTGAGAAAGACCAGATTATTCCACTGCGTTCCTGGACACGCAATTTGCGTAGCTGTAATTCAAAGGAGGGTATTATGCTAATTATGAATGAGCGTGCACGAGTGCCCTATTTACGAATGATTGGAATTCATTAACATACACGTTTAACTATCAAATTGGAAGTTTACGAAGCATTTGTGTATCCGGAGGAGAGTTTTCGGGAAGGTCTGTTTTACACACAAATTACTCAGAATTTACTCATCTATTTACGCAAGTTTCATGAATGAGGCCCATTGAGCGAGCGGTCTCTTTAATACTGCATGGTTTATATACATGTTGCTGCTGATTGGGCTGACATTTTTGACACACCCTCCGAACAAGAGAAAACGTATCTCAAACTCAACACCGTTTCCAGGAAACATGTCTTTCAACCCGGAAACCGTAGCAAAAAGTTGCGCACCGGTTTGAGCTTGAACGTGCCCCTGACCTGCCATCATGAGCCCAACCACGTGTGCGGTGTGTTTAGTGGCACGCAGCATATCAGAATGTGCGTGAATTAGATTGGCCGTTCAGAAAACACTCATCAAGTTTTTAGGATTGAGAGTCGCAAAGCTTATCAAAATAAGCAAGCCTAGCGCGGAGAGTTTTAATTGTAAAATTCTCGCAAAACTTGCAGCCAGAAGCGCCATAAATAGCCTTGCATGCAGCGACAGGCTGAGGCATTTGACACACTTACCATGGAGGTAGTAGCTTACAATGAAGCAAGAGCATGGTGGCTGGCAACGATGAAGATCCATTGAGCTTCATCAAGAGGAGAACGAAGCAATTCCACTAAATGCAGCGCTGAAGCACAAAAATGTAATATCAAATTAATGTATCCAACTATCATCATAAAAATTACTTAAACAGCTTTAAAGCTCAAATGATAATTTTAACAAAATAATTAATGTAAGTGCTTTTATAAGATTATAAACTTTACATTTTTTATTCCTCAAAAAAAAAGAAACAAAAAGCTTTTTTCTAAAGAAACAGAGGAGGACAAGTCAAATGTTTTTTTTTTTTTATCAATATTATACAAACATCAGAAACATTTTGCATCAGATTCTGTAAAGGGGATGCAGACCTATGTACCAAACTGCATATATTCTGCTTACAGGTTTGACTAGAGCCTAGGCCTCTTCATTCGTGTCAGACTGCATGGAACCACATGTCATGCACTAGATGGCAGCACAGGCCAGGTTTTGCAGTTCGACTCTTTCATTTCCTGTCCCCCTTTTAACATTACACAGGCCTTATGCACCACACATGACCTCCTTTATGAATACAAATCACCAGTAAATGAGACATTTAGTGCCTGTCTCAAGTTCCCACAACTCTGGGTTGCCAGATTTTGATACTAAATCACACTCATAAAGAGTAGAGTTTGCATGGGAGATCATAGCATGCCTGTACAGTAGCATTCATGCAATTTTAAAGTGCAAATCAACTACTTTCTCAATTATTGATTAAATAACTACATATTTCTGCGAGTTAGATCTGACAATGTCAACATGGCACATTTATTCTTTTCCAGGAGCAACAGGAAGAATGAGCTGCTTGAGTGATTGTATCATATACTCCAGATCATATACGGTCTTCATTCATATCAAAACAGAGCCGTGCAGGATAGACGTGGCGCCGTGTTCACGCTATCAGCGTGCAGATCTATCACAACACCTCCTGTCGTGTGCTTTATCTGTGAATAGTGTGAGGCTGAACTCGTAACCCCTAACAGCATGAACATACATTTACGCACATTGATTCACAAGACTGAGCAACATCACAAAATAAACCCAACTCATTTTGATGTCCCCTTTCCCTCATAGATATGCTCAATTCATAATAAATCATTCAATGTAATTACATGCTGTATAAGCACAAATGTCTCAAAGATATAATACAAGATCTCCAATGTGCCAAATTTAGTGTGTAAAACTACATGTTTTCATGGTCATGTTTTCAACAGTGTGAAATGATGGCAGATTAACAAGGGTGTAGAAGCACCTAACCCTGACTGTACGCCTAAAACAGATATTTTCTGAAAAAGTTATCCCTCAATTCTGATTGGTTGATGGAACTCCGTTGGACTCTGATGACTCTTTTGTTCAATATAATGGATCCTTGCTGATTAAAATTAATTTATTTTAAAGTTTTAAAGTCTTACTGATTTCAAACTTTTGTCTTAACATACTGGATCACAAATTTAAATATGAAATCATGTTAGTTAGTTTTCATTTCATTGAGTGTCTTTGAGTGTCTGTTTTGAGTGTAAGTTGTTGTCATTTTGGTCACTTCTAATATGAAAAAAACTAGCAAATTATTAAGAAATATTCCATGTGTGTATTTTTTCCTTTTAAATGTTTCAAAAACATGTTTTTTCCCCTGTGTCCTCAATATACTTTCCATCCTGTCAAATCCCTTTAACTAACAAAAGTCAGCATCCTAGTGACATCATACTCCAGGAAGTGATATTTTTTTTTTTTTGCTCAGGGGTCAGTCTGGAAATATTTTTATAGCAATACTTCTTCATAGCATATTAACTTAAAGTTCAAAAGGTCCTGCATAACAGGAATGAGCCGTTTATGAATATAAAGGTGCCTTGTGTTAATTTTCTAGACTGGCCTGAAACATGCAAACACAGGGGAAAGACACAAACACAGACTACAGTACTTTCTCCCACAATGTTTCCACAGGCGTATCATCTTAACACACCTAACCCGGTAACACACTACAAGAAAGCAGTATGCACAGCTGGTTTAAGTAACCTAACCCACTTAATGTAGAAAAAGAACTATTAAAAATGTGACTCAATGTTGTTTCAGATGCAGATGGAGCTCCAGGAGCAGCGAATGGGACCAGCTATTACTAAACACTCATAAAAACGACCTCGATGTAAATGAGGTATGAGGCCCTTCTCAAACACAACGTCTACTTGCTATATCATTCGGAAGGCAATATAAATTCCCAGCCGGTAATATAAGTGCCAGGGTGGGCTGTGTGCAGTTCACTATATGGTCTTACGAGAGCCAAATTTCTGAAAACGTCCTCCAAAATACAGTAAAACCTCTTAAAACCTACTTGTCAAGATGGTCCTCATTAGTATAAAAAAAGTTCATAAATGTGCCAAGTAACGCCTTAAATGGAATCTAAAAATGTGTCTATAAGGAGTAAATGTAGGTTAGTACGGATTCTGGGTGGCTGCTTATGGTTTCTGTCTTATTTTGGACTTTTTAAATGGTTCAGGTGTTCAGTAAAGTGTCTGGTTGAAATCACAAGTCCAGTTGCTTAGTTTAAAGGATAGTGAACATTTGCCTGAAATCTACTCCTCCTCAGGCCATCCAATATGTAGATAAGTTGTTTTTTTTGTTCGGACCGTTTTTGGAGAATTTCATCACTTGCTCACCAATGATCCTCTGCAGAATGCCGAGTTCAAATAGCTGATAAGAGCATCACAATAATCGAACAAGTAATCCACACACCACTCCAGTTCATCAGTTAATGTCTTGTGAAATGAAAAACTGCGTGTTTGTAATAAACAAATCCATCACTGAGATTTTATTTATGTTTTTTACTTCAAACTGTTGTTTCTGGCTAAAATATGATTCATAATATTGCTTTCTCCAGTGAAAAGGTTGCATTTTCTACATCGGGAGCGAAATATGCACACAGCACACTGTTTACAAAGGAAAGTAGTCCAAAACAGTTCTGAACATTTTATGAGAGGACAACAGGGGATGAACTTTTCACTGGAGGAACAATTATTGGACCAATTGGACTGGTATTTTGGCCAGAAGTTTAAGTTAAAATGCCTTGATGGATTTGTTTCTTACAAACATGCAGCTTTTCACTTCACTAGACATTAATTGATGGACTGGAGTTGGGTGGATTACTTGTGGATTATTGTGATGTTTATATCAGCTGTTTGGAGTCTCATTCTGACAGCAACCATTCACTTCAGAGGATCCATTGGTAAGCAAGTGAAGGAATGCTAAATTTCTACAAATCTGTTCAGATAAAGAAACAAACTAATCTATAGTAAACAGAGTAGTAAGGTGAGCACATTTTCAGCAAATTTTTTGGGTGAACTGTTCCTTTAAATGACAGCACAGCTCCCTGCAAGAATTCACATTAACCTTAGCAAATTTATCAGCTTCAATTAAGAGCACTAGAAGTCAGTAGAAGGTCTTCAAAAGGGACAATGAATGGATTTATCACCTTCTCTGTCCAAAGTTTGTCATCAAGGTCACATTTGTTTCATGCCCAGACTAATAAAATCCCCTTCAGCTGTCACACTCCTTATTCACGCTCCACATATTTTATGTAGAGACTCTGGTCTTCAAGACACACGCAGGTCAAATTTCAGGCCTTTTGAGGTTTTAATAGGGAATAAATCAAAAGTTCAGGCAGATTAATTTAGTGTATTTTGGAGCAGTCAAATATCGCAGAGCTTTTATGGCTTCCGTTTTTATACGTGCCTGTGTGTGGTGGCGAATTTTGCTTTGAAGGTTCTGACTGCTCTCGTGACAATAGCTCAAACAATCAAAAGCCGGATCAGATTTTAAAAACATTTAAATAGGATTCAGATATCCAATCTTTTCACTGACATTCTCTAGCTGTCTTAAGTGAAAACTGATCGAAGTTAGTTGAGATCCTTTCAGCATGTGAAAAACTAAACCAGTTAGTGACTGTGTTTGGTGGTATTTGGTTTCTTTTAGATCCCTGAAATGATTGCTCCTCATGAAAAGCCTGAAAAGCTGGGCATGTTAAAATATTTTAAACATTAAAAAATTATCATAATATTTTTTGAGGCAAATTAATTACAGTTTGCATGAAAATTGGTAACCTGACTGTAAGAATATAATAAAATAATGTCTGTTTAATTCTTAGGAGTAAAACTTAAAATAATGATATTTGTATTCAGCAAGAATGCATTATTGATCAAAAGTGACATAAAAACATTCATAATGTTACAAACAAAATTAATATTTAAAACAAATACTTACTGCTGAACTTAGTGTTCTTAAAGAATACTGGAAAAAAAGAATCATGTACTGAGAACTGAGAAAGATAAAAGACAGTTCAGAGGTCAAATTACATTGCTTTTTGATTTATGTAGATTAAAGAAACCAAGCGCATGACTTAAAATCACTATTTTAAAACGTGTGTTACATGCTCATTCTGTTGAAGCCTTGCCAATGTTTGGGCTGCTTCTGACGGCCCCCCCAAGACGGTTCCATTTAGACTTCATCCACCCCACGTTAAAAGCTTCTTTAATCCCCGTCCAGACAGAGACGCTGCCATGGATAACCCTCATATACATCACAGCCTCCTGAACACATACACAACAGTTCCCCAGACTGCTACAATAACCACTCATCTTCTCTGCGGATCTGGGTTTAGTTAATAGTTAAATCCAGTGTCATAGTAAAAAGTTAAGCTCATTTGGACGTGCTGGCGAGGCCACGGGGACCCTTATTGACTGGTTTTATGCCTTGTCTGTGCAAGTAATAACAACCTTAATGCATGACCAGGGTTGCTAGGTTATCATAACAAAACCCGCCCGATTGCTATTCAAAACTAGCCCAAAACTAGCCCAATGGCATCTCGAGGGGGGGTCCCCCAGTAAAAATTGTGTTTGGGGGGCTAAATATCACGTTCTTATGGTTCGCTGTCAACCCCCGGACTGAAAACAACCACGGCAACAGTGTTAAGTATCCCATTCTGCATGAAACCGCGGCCTTGGCCACACTGGCCATGACTATTTAACAACATTTTCCACGATTCATCTGAAAGAGTTCTACAGATTCAGTCCTCTCTAACCCCTCCTTTCTGGAGCCTACTCTGCTCTGATTGGTCCGATGTCCCCGTCTTCTCTGTTGGTCAGGGGGGGTGGGTTGCCGATGTGGCATGTGCGTATATCGGAAACGGTACACCCATTGCCATAGTTATGTATTTTGAACGCTTGATAGAAAATATAAACATCTATTATTTATCATACTTACAGGTTGTGACTCAGTGGAGCCAGCTGGTCCAAATAAACAGGAGCCGTCTTTCAAGAGCAAGCGTTTTGTGAATATATATATTTATTTTATATATATATATATATTTATTATATATATATATATTTATATCCAGTGGGTACGGAAGTATTCAGACCCCCTTAAATTTTTCACTCTTTGTTATATTGCAGCCAGTTGCTAAAATCATTTAAGTTATTTTTTTTTTCCTCATTAATTTACACACAGCACCCAATATTGACAGAATAACACAGAATTTTTGACATTTTTGCAAATTTATTAAAAAGAAAAACTGAAATATCACATGGTCTTAAGTATTCAGACCTTTTGCTGTGACACTCGTATATTTAACTCGGGTGCTGTCCATTTTTTTCTGATCATCCTTGAGATGGTTCTACACCTTCATTTGAGTCAGCTGTGTTTGATTATACTGATTGGACTTGATGAGGGTAGGAAGCCCAACCCCCCCCCCCCCAAACCAAGGCCTGTCTATATAAGACCTTACAGCTCACAGTGCCTGTCAGAGCAAATGAGAATCATGAGGTCAAAGGTACTGCCTGAAGAGCTCAGAGACAGAATTGTGGCAAGGCACAGATCTGGCCAAGGTTACCAAAAAATTTCTGCTGCACTTAAGGTTCCTAAGACCACAGTGGCCTCCATTCCTTAAATGGAAGACGTTTGGGACGACCAGAACCTTTCCTAGATCTGGCCGTCCGGCCAAACTGAGCTATCGGGGGAGAATAGCCTTGGTGAGAGAGGTAATGAAGAACCCAAAGATCACTGTGGCTGTGCTCCAGAGATGCAGTTGGGAGATGGGAGTAAGTTGTAGAAAGTCAACCATCACTGAAGCCTTCCACCAGTCGGGGCTTTATGGCAGAGTGGCCCGACGGAAGCCTCTCCTTAGTGCAAGACATGAAAAAACACCTGAAGGACTCCAAGATGGTGAGAAATAAGATTCTCTGGTCGGATGAGGCCAAGATAGAACTTTTTGGCCTTAGTTCTAAGTGGTATGTGTGGAGAAAACTAGGCACTGCTTATCACCTGTCCAATACAGTCCCAACATTGAAGCATGGTTGTGGCAGCATCATGCTGTGGGGGTGTTTTTCAGCTGCAAGGACAGGACGACTGTGAAAGATGAATGCGGCCAAGGACAGGGATATCCTGGACGAAAACCTTCTCCAGAGTCTCAGGACCTCAGACTGGGCCGAAGGTTTTACCTTCCAACAAGACAATGACCCTAAGCACACAGCTAAAATAACGAAGGAGTGGCTTCACACAACAACTCTGTGACGTTTCTTGAATGGCCCAGCCAGAGCCCTGACTTAAACCCAATTGAGCATCTCTGAGAGACTTAAAAATGGCTGTCCACCAACGTTTATCCAACCTGACAGAACTGGAGAGGAGAATCTGCAAGGAGGAATGGCAGAGTTTCCCCAAATCCAGGTGTGAAAAACTTTTGCATCTTTCCCAAAAAGACTCATGACTGTATTAGATCAAAAGCGTGCTTCTACTAAATACTGAGCAAAGGTCTGAATACTTAGGACCATGTGAATTTTCAGTTTTTCTTTTTTAATAAATCTGCAAAAATGTCAACAATTCTGTGTTTTTCTGTTTATATGGGGTGCTGTGTGTACATTAATGAGGAATTTTTTTTTAACTTAAATGATTTTAGCAAATGTTTGCAATATAACAAAGAGTGAAAAATTAAGGGGGTCTGAATACTTTTCCGTACCCACTGTATATATATAATTCACAAAACCTTTTTCTTTTAAATATGGATTAATTCAATAGGATAGGTATTTTTAATGTTGTCTGTGTGTGTGGGGGTGTAATTATGTATTTTATATATTATATATATTATATAGATATTATATATATATATACACTACTACACCACACCACACAGACACCATTTAAATACCCTATCCTATTGAATTAATAATAATAATAATATAATAAGTAAAATACATAAACTATAAACAAAACTATATATTTAAAATATATAATATTTTACAGTAAATTTACAATATTATAATAATTTTTTGATGCATTTTTTTTTAAAATAATTAACATTTATATAAATTATAAAGAAAGGCGAATGCAGGTAAGGATTAAGTGGAAGCCTAAACTCATAAATTAGAATTATTATTTAGCGTCGAGATCAGTATTTTATTTGCGTGTTTTTTGTGCTACAAATTGTCACAGGCACAACATTTGAATAAAGCACTAATGGGACAACATTGCCTCCAATCGTCTCGCCTGTGAATCATTAAAAACCCGATTTCAAAAAAGTTGGGACACTGTACAAATATTATTGTGAGTAAAAAAGGAATGGAATATTTACAAATCTCATAAACTTATATTTTATTCACAATAGAATTTAGATAACATATCAAATGTTGAAAGTGAGACATTTTGAAATGTCATGTCAAATATTGGCTCATTTTGGATTTCAAAAAAGTTGGGACAGGTAGCAATAGGAGGCTGGAAAAGTTAAATGTACATAAAAGGAACAGCTGGAGGACCAATTTGCAACTTATTTCGGTCAATTGGCACATGATTGGGTATAAAAAGAGCTCTCGTCTCTTGCAGAGTGGCCTGTCTCTCAGAGAAGTCAATGACGTGTAGTGGGGTCAGAGGATCAGCCTCGGTGTGGGGTCCGCCACTGGTGGAGGGCGAGCGGGGGGCGACAAAATAGTGAGCAATAGAGGCGAGAGGAAAGTAATTGCTCAGTGGGTGATTACAGAATTGGTGGCAAGAGTGATGTTGTGGAACTTAAAATGACAGGCAGTGCGGGTCGGCAGTCAGTGAATAGGTCCGCGGTGGCGCAAGAGTGTGAACAGAGATCTGCGTCAACTTCTGGGTGGACTTAGGGTCAAGTGCCGGAAAACCTTAGCTGGATTGAGCCGTGAAGGGTCTACGTGGTGTCTCTCCTAACTCGAAGAACAACGGACCGCGAAAAAAAAAGCATCACTCGAGAGGTAAGGCGACGTAATGGAGATCACAACAGGGCCGGCAGTGAATTCCGCTAAACGAAAGAGAGGGTCCGGGTAAAAACCGAGAGGTGTGGGATCCTAGGTTCTTTCGGCCCGATCCGGCCGCGTAAAGGGGGGGGGGATGGAGAAAAAAAAAGGGGGGGGTGTGTGAAAAACTCCTGATGATGAAACCGGAGGAAAAAAAGTGGGGGTAACAACCCTTCGCCGTTGGCCGACTAAAACGATCTAGAGGCCAAAAACCATATCAAACATAACCAGAACGCACGGATTTCCTCTGGTCCAAGCTCAGTAAAAATGGCTTGGAAAACATGGTCTGTGGTCAGACGATCAAAATGTGAAGTCCTACAAGTGGGAAAGTAAGGGGACGCCTGTCAAAACCACTAAAGGCACGCCCCCATATGGGGACACGCGGGGTCATTTCACACAACCTGCTCTCTTGAGGTGTATGGTGTGCATGTGCGTTGCATGGCACTTACAACCCTGGAGCAACAGCTCGAAGGTATATCCAGTTCTAACAACATATGCGCCACCAACGTCGTTCCTTTCAGGGAAAACTGCATGATTTCCAACATGACAAGGGCGCTACGCACATAAACTGCATCATTAACAACATCAGATGATCTGTCATAGAAGGAGCCCGGAGGAGCTGGAAATGGGGCCAGCCTGCAGTCCAGATCTTTCTCCCATAGAAAACATTTGGCGCATCATTAAGAGGAAGATGCGACAAAGAAGACCGAAGACAGTTGAGCAACTAGAAGCCTTTATTAGACAAGAATGGGACAACATTCCAATTCCTAAACTTGAGCAACTTGTCTCATCAGTCCCCAGACGTTTGCAGACTGTAATAAAAAGAAGAGGGGATGCCACACAAGGTAAACATGGCCTTGTCCCAGCTTTGGGTGGATTGTGAGGGCCATGAATAATGTTGGAACTTATTTTTCCCTTAAAATTATACATTTTTCTACCGTTGATTATGAACATTGTCATCATGATTGTATGACTGAAAAAAATCACACAAGATCTCTGAATTTGAAACTTCCACAGAGGGAGTCAGGGCAAGTATAACGATGGTTGTATATCACAATAAATTTACACTTCCCAACTTGTTTGGAATCGGGTTTGAGTAATTACCACATTTTCCTTACGACCCGCAGCTTTGGATCTATAAGGGTGTGAATCTGAGTGGAACAGACAAGAAATTGAACAATATAAATATAGGGCGGTACCATCTGCTGTGGAAGTTAGGCAAATTAGAAAATAACAATGTTTGGGGGGCAACCATCGGAGCCTTATCGTGAGCTAATAATGCGTACTCAACCCAAAACAACATTATTTCACAGCAGAATCTTGTTTTAGATCCAAGTTGTAGAATGCAGTATTGGCATACGCCTTCCTGGTTACTAGACCAGATTGATATATCCGTGCGCCGCGGGGGGGAAAAGAGATACTCTCGATCATGACCTATAAGAACACAAATGGGGCAACATAAATACAGTAGGGTGTAGCTCTGAAATAAAATAATCTCAGAGCTGAACGGTTCGAAAGTAAGATGAAGTACTTAATCTGGATGGTAGTTGAGTACTATCATCCCTCTTTTATTCGATTCTATCCACTGTGTTTTCTTTTGATAATATATAGAAAAAAATACTAGGCTGTACGGCATTGACTACCAGACGTGTCACCGCACCTTACGAGGGGCGGTCTTTTGTATGATATGGATTCTTCCTAGGGTGTCAACTTTGATAAAAGTCTACTAAAAAATAGGATGGGGGGAGATATGGTCTGTGTCGTAAGGTGAGAGACGGCAAAACAACGTGAGCTAAGACGTCTCGATCACGCTTGTTTAAGAATGAGCGGGGAGAAGGACAGGAGAGTGCGGTACGCAGCCAGGCGCTGACATGACGAAGAGCAACTTTAGTTCTGGGAAAATGGAATGGGGATCTATCCGAAGCCTCCGAAGTCCGGTCACACGCGCCACTTCCACGTTACGGATGTGACGCAAAATGTCACAATCATTCAGGCCCCTTTTGCCAACAAAAGAAATCCACTTGTTTTTGAAGCCGACAAACCGGAGGGAACCAGGACCTTATGCATACACTTGACAACGTGGCAAGAAACTAAAGGGTGCAGCCACAGACACGTTCAGGACAACACACCAATAAAAGATCCGTAATACCACAGCAAAATATGAATTGACGCTGAAATAACAGTGATGAATACATGTAACCCTTCTCTTGTTGTGCCTTACAATATCGAGGGTTAGGTCCGCGAAAGCGTGTATGTGCATTTGTGAACCACACATGTTTATCGGTGTGTGTGATGACAGAACGTACTAACCACAGAGTCATTCTCAGAGAGGGTACAAGGAAAAAGTCACACAAAAGCCCGCCACTGACGCTACAATAAACAAGCACGTGCGAACTGTCTGGAGTCTTTGTCTCTGTACTGACAACAACTGATGAGAGTCTAAACATTTTACCCTGGGACTGTGTGGTATAATGCACTGGTATAGTGGTAGATTGTTTGTGAGAAACTCTTGTGTTTTGATCTTGGGTGGTGAACTTTAGAAGAGTTTCCCCAACGGAAAGTTAACTACAGCCGGGTGTTGACCCACAAAAAAGGGGGGATATTCAATATTCGACCGAGCCATAAACACTAAAGGGGGCGCATATGCAAACAACAAACATAGATGCTCGCATGACCGACGCGAATGTCAGAGAACATGGGGTGATGGGCCAACCTGACTTGATCAATATAAGTCACTATAACTCTATCATCAAAGTATTGACTATCGATAGTAGATGGTGTCCCTAAACCTGTACCTAAAACATAAATGCATTTATTACTTGGGAATGAAGCATTCTCCAGGGAAGTACACCCCCTTGGTGGTGCAAATACAGTAACTCATAAAAAAAAGAAAACCTAGCAGGTGAAAAGCCATATTAACAAGCGGCTGCTTTACAGTCATTTATTTTTATTAAATAAAATCCACACATAAGGCAAAAACTCTGGTGCTTTGTTTAAGCGGCACTAAGGTAAACCAATCTTTTACTACTTGTCTAGACATGATAAACATTATTCCTCTACCATATTTATATATCTTTTATTATATTATATATTAGCAAACAAAAAACCCGTTCAAAAGTTTTTTTAAAAATTTGTTTTAATAAAAAACAAAGAAAGGGGGTTTTTTTGGGGGGGGGGTTTTTCAGTGGCAAATGAATCTTAATTTAAAGGCGGGGTATCAACTCAACATATTCATAAAACCTTTTTTTAGTATACATGCAGACCCAAAATGTGTAATATTGCAAAAATCCTTTAAATTAGTTCACACATTATTTAATAATTTAAATTATTTATTTGAAATTATGAAATTTATATTTAAATGTATATATATAAATCATAGAAATATCTATTTATATATTGTTATCGAATATATAAATATATATAAAGATATATTTAAATAAATCATACTTTTATATCTTTTAGTTTATACTTTATTGGTTTTTTACTGGCCCTTGATAACATTAACTTTGTGGCAAAATAAATGTATTTAAAAAAAATAATAATACAAATATACACAGACAGATACAGACAGACAGACACAGACAATCAATCGAAATGGTGTTCATATAAATCAATTACGCTGCGGCCCAATCTCTGTGACGTTGGTATGAATGATAGGTCTATGCGGATATCTCGGGTGGGGTAAACACCTATTTTTTGCGACGCCTCTAGCGGTGTGACCCTATATAGCTATAACTCATATCATTCGCTTTCCATTCTAATAGCCTAATAGCACTAATAAATATATACGCAACCGATGATGTCACAACCTTGCAACATTTGAGTCCAACTGAGGCCGCCAACAACATGAATCAGGGGTCACTGACACATGTTTGTCACAGAACCCCTCTCATGAACAATATACGGAGCTACAAAATTACTGGACAGCGTTGCTCGATTGTTTTTACAGCGGGTCACGGCTGAGAATTACGGGAGATTAAAAAGACATTTGTACACACGTGGGCGGAGTCATAGCGCCCTGCTCCCGCTCTTGAATCACAAGATGGTGTCGATGACGCCACAATCGTACCTGGCCAGCTGGTGTTGTGTATAATTGCAGATGTACATACACCGTGTGCCGTTGGACTTGTCCTTTATAATGTGACAGGGGTGGTATGTGTGGGGTGTCTGCTGGTGGGTGTGGGCGTACCCCGAAAAAGTCGTTTCAGCATGAACATTTATTCCTGAGTGCGAGCCATATATCACATACAGAGTAAATAATCTTTGACAATAAGAGTATAATCGTTTCCAGCACTCCAGCAGGTACAGAACACATGGCTGAATGTGTACATTTATAGGACTGTTGGTAATGCTAGTTTATGACAATGAGCTACGGGATCATATGACCGTATCAACCACCGTCACTCCTCACACCTGACCTCACTGGGTTTGTTTTGCAGCCTTCGCAGAATCCATTACTTATGCTTTTTGAAATACTGATGATGATGCGAAAAGCGTGACTGGTTGTTGAAGTAAAATGAGCACATTAGCAATGTCATATTACTTCAACAAAGACAGAAAGCTTTGCGTTAGGTGTGTAATTCATGCTTTATCATTTCTGTGATGCCTTTTCTTGGTCATGCAAATCTGTCTTTTCATAAACTGGCTAAATGAGTATTTCCTGCAAAGCTTTATTACTATTCCTCCTCAACATGAATATAAACTAAATTGTACAGATATCATTAATACCAATTTACTTCCAATTTGTTAATTGATATGTCTCTGCTCTGAAAGCCAGGGTTAAAGAAGTATAAAAATAACTTTGTAGTGTTTACACGAACATGACAAAAGCAGAAAAAACTCAATTCTACAGCAGTGACGCACCAAAAAGAACCTCGCAAGACCATAATGGACAGTGTTGGGGAATGGTTAAGTATTAAAATAATAAAAAATTAGATTTAAGTGGATACAGAACATTAGATATAATGGACAGTTTTGGGGAATGTCCTTTTAAAAAGTATTTTAAATTACATTTAGATGGATATAGAAAAGTAGAAAGATGTAATGGACAGTGTTGTGGAATGTTGCTTTTAAAAAGTATTTAAAAAATTTAATTTAGATTGATATTTACATATATATATAATGGACAGTGTCGACGAATGTCGCTTTTAAAAAGTGGTTTAAAAAATATTTCGAAATTTAGATTTAGATGGATATAGAAAAGTAGAAAGATATAATGGACATGGATATAATAGGGAATGTTTCTTTTAAAAAGTGGTTTAAAAAATGAAATTTAAATGGCTAACAAATATATCAATATACATGCAAACATAATTAATAGTGATTCTGCGAACATTTAGCGTATGACCGCAGCAGATTTAAGTATAATCATAACGTTCGGGGTGGCGGTCGTGTCTATAGGGACTTTTATATTTTTTACAAGCCTTTATGGTGCTTAAAAATATCTTCATTTAGTTGGATCTGAAAGCCTGTATTGCGGGGCCATTTAATTTCCTTATTGTACAAAACATGATACAAGGCTGCATTTATTTTAATAAAAATACAGTAACATATCAATCATAATCCGTAACAGAGCTTTATTTGCCATATGTTTGGCACATACAATATTTGCTATCAGAAGCTTCCCGTCATAACAAGACGGGCACAGATCGGAACTCAAAGATATGATGGGAGGGTTGAAAGATAAAACACACACACTGTATATACTATATATATATATATACACTATGATATCATATATATGACTTCACGTGATTGGTATGTAACTTGTTGTATATCAGGATGGAATAGCATAGAATTGATGACAAGAATGGAATAATATTTAGGTATGATTAAGTAAATAATTTGTATTTGCCCATATGTAAATTGAAGCAGTGGAGAACCACATTTTACTGATGCATGAGTAGATATGAAGCATGGACACTACACCTTTTCTTGGTGCCGGGCGAGTACCACATGGTGTAGTTCATTAAATGCTGCTGCTTGTACCAGATGGGTAAAGATATTAACAGGACATGCCATAAAGAAGATGTGACGGATCCAGAATGATTTTCTGAGCCCTTTTCCTCACTCTAGATATATACAGTTTTTGAAGGGTGGGCAGGGGAGCACCAAAAATCCTTTCAGCAGTCCCATCGTCCGAGGGGGTTCAGGGCTTCTAATGTCGATTGAATTTGTAGCTGGCCCAACCAGCATAATATATTGAAAGGTGCCAAGAACAAATCGACGGCAGATAAATCATAACTGTTTACAGCGCAAATCCTGTGGCAGCAAATATATTGCAACTTCGGCGGTCAGCTGGCAGGAAAGTACAATCATCCCTTGGGGCCCGTTTTTAACAAAGAGCAAACTGTATTATATGTGGGTGGGGGAAATGAAAATATTAAGAAAATATTAGTAAATAGGAGAGTTTGGGTAATCGTGTTTGTCTATTGGAAATAGATGTATTACAATCTAATTTGATTTGTGATGCGCAGCCTGATGTGTCAGCACCATTTCATCCCCCAGTTCCTTTTTTTTCAGTTCACAGGATCTTAGAAATCATTCTAATATGCTGATTTGCTGCGCAATAAACATTTCTGATTATTATCAACATTGAAAAACAGTTATGCTCTTTAATATAAGTCGTTCTTTTGCTACATTATAAATATTTTACTGTCACTTTTGATCAATTTAATGCATCCTTGATTAATAAAGATTCATTTCTTTCCCACATTTAATAAAGTCTTACTGCAAACACAGTCCAAACGCAAAAAAGAAAAAAAAAAAAAACAACATATGGCGAGAATATGACAGTATAATTTATTTATGAGCTATTCCTTTAATGCAAGTATATGTTGAGTTATTAGCTTGAAAAAAGAAGTAAAAACTTGACATTGAAGGGTTTGACCCTTGAGAGAACTTACTATATGTGTGGGCAAAGCAAAAACTGCATGTTCCTGCCTTTAACCGCATGTGTCAAGTCTCTCATTGAATTCTGGGAAACATCAGCTGTCAAACTAGTCAAAAAGAGTACAGGGAAAGAGACTGAAGCAAAGTTAAAGAAAAGGGCTGAAGCTGCTCAGCTACAAAGAGCTCTATTTGCTGAGAAATTATTATTCTGTGCCTAGACCTGCCTGAGTATGTTTTCTCTTCCCCAAAGAGGTTTACTGTTGGGAAAATCACTTCTCTATCCCTTCCAAAATCCTATTATCCAGTTCTCCACCCTTCATCTCACTCTCTGTTTGTTTGCTGTGTTCGTGGGTCATCTACAGGTCTAAAAGGAGCATTTGGGGAGGCTTCAAGGAGAACATATCCTTAGCTTGCTCGTTCCTTCACATCCCCACTGTAATTCCTGCAGGGTGTTGGAAGCAGGGGTCTCTACTTTGCAAGGGCGTAGAATGTAACCAGTGTATGTAACCACTGTTGTTGTAATTTCGGCCGCATCTGAAATAGGTCTGTGGGGACCATTGATATTATCTGAGAAGTTAAAGTAAATATGCTAGAAAACTGCACGCTTTCAAGGATGCACATTTAATAGATGTGTGGAGTAAGAACAGATAAGAGAGCAGAAGTGTTTCAAACATACAAGCACAGTTCAGCTGAATGATAGTTTACTCTCTTTAACTTTATGTTGTTCTGCTGTTTTGTGTTCATCTGCTGCTCCCATTTGCTTTTTTTACATTGACTATCACTCTATACACTAATACAATCAGATACAACAATAATTTCTCAAATATTTATTACAATATACTGATAAATGTAATGGTATGGTATGAGACGACTGGAAGTTTTCCTATTGAATTGTCAACAACTGAACTGCAGCGCTCAAACTACTTAAAATACAGTGATTGAGTGTGAGTGAGTGTTTCACTAGTTAGCAGTAAACCGGATACCTCACCTGAATATGTTCGTAGATTTGTGTTGGATATATCTTTGGAATGGAATATATATATATACACTGAACAAAATTATAAACGCAACACTTTTGTTTTTGCCCCCATTTTTCATGAGCTGAACTCAAAGATCTAAGACTTTTTCTATGTACACAAAAGGCCTATTTCTCTCAAATATTGTCCTCAAATCTGTCTAAATCTGTGTTAGTGAGCACTGGTATTTTTTTTTCCCCCCCTTCGTGTGTACCGAGATTATCCATCCACTTCACAGGTGTGGCATATTAAGATGCTGGTTAGACAGCATGATTATGCACAGGTGTGCTTAGGCCTTGGCCACTATAAAAGGCCACTCTAAAATGTACAGTCTTACTGTATTGGGAGGTCCGGTGGGTTCCGAAAACCAGTCAGTATCTGGTGTGACCATCATTTGCCTCACGCAGTGCAACACATCTCCTTCGCATAGAGTTGAATGCAGTTGTGTGATTGTTGTCTGTGAATGTTGGTCCACGTACCGTCTTCAATGGCTGGGGGGGGGGGTGCGCGGGAGTTGCTGGATAGTGGCAGGAACTGGAACACGCTGTCGTATACGCCGCTCCAGAGCATCCCAAACATGCTCAATGGTTGACATGTCCGGTGAGTATGCTGGCTATTCAAGAACTGGGATGTTTTCAGCTTCCAGGAATTTGGTACAGATCCTTGCAACATGGGGCCGAGCATTATCATGCTGCAACAAGAGGTGAAGGTCGTGGATGAATGGCACAACAATGAGCCTCAGGATCTTGTCTGTGCCTCAAAATTAGGGGGCGCGGGGGGGGGTCTGTGCACTAAAATGCCCCTGTTAAAATAAAAAATTCTTTGTCCATAACATAGGCTGCCCATACCATAACCCCCACCGCACCCTGGGCCACTGCGAAAAAAAAAAAAAAAAATCCACAACGTTGACATCAGCAACCGGCTACCACCACCCGCTGACCAAACACATCTGTCTGCCATCTGCCCTGAGCAGTGAAAAACCGGGATTCATCCGTAAGCAGAAACCTTCTCCCATCCGTGCCAGACGCCATCGAATGTTAGCATTTGCCCACTCAAGTCGGTTACGACGACGAACTGTAGTCAGGTTGAGACCCCGATGAGGACGACGAGCAGGCAGATGAGCTTCCCTGAGACGGTTTTTGACAGTTTGTGCAGAAATTCTTTGGTTATGCAAACCGATTGTTTCAGCAGCTGTCTCGGGCTGGTGGTCTCTTGGAGTTGAAGATGCTGGATGTGGAGGTCCTGGTCTGGTGTGGTTACACGTGGTCTGCGGTTGTGGGGCCGGTTTGGACGTACTGCCAAATTCTCTGAAAACACCTTGTGTGAGACGGCTTATGGTGAAGAATACATTCAATTCCGGTCACATCTCTGGTGCAATTGTCCTGCAAGTACAGCATGCCATTGCACAGCTCCCTCAAAACTTGCGACTCTGTTGCATTCTGGTGCGTATAAAAACTGCACATTTTAGAGTTGCCCTTTTATTGGTTGCGGGGGGGCGGGGGGGCTTAAGGCACACCTGTGCAATAATCATGCTGTATAATCAGCATCTTGATTTGCCACACCTGTGAGGTGGATGGATTTCTCGGCAAAGGAGAAGTGCTCACTAACACAGATTAGACAGATTTGTGAACTATATTTGAGAGAAATAGGCCTTTTGTGTACATAAAAAAGTCTTAGATCTTT
>JADLZN010010493.1:0-58663 GCA_018155175.1 Sinocyclocheilus anophthalmus
TGAGTGTCAGCCTGCTAATCTACCGTCTGTCTACCTTGATGTGTTTTCCCAGGTTACGACCGGGGGCTCGTTCGGAAGAGAACAACGCGAGGACGACCCCCTGCGGAACTGCTGGGATCAAGTGCACCGCATTGATGAGGTAGACAGGCTCCCAGGGCCTCACCCCCTCCCTCACTTTGTGATACGTAATGGTCTGCTGTACTGTGTCGCCCACAGGAGGGGGGAGGACAAATTCCTCCTGGTCATGCCTACCACCAAGACGGAGACGGTCATGAAGCTGGCACTTCTATATGTGGCGGTTAAACGGTTTCTCCGTAGCTTCCCACCTTCCGCTACGTTCTCCGTTGCCTTCCATTCCCCCAGCCCTCTCATATCCACTACCCCTTCATCTGATTTCCTTGTGAGCTGATCTTGATGGCTCTGGTTTGGACCTGCTGCCGAATTCGGCCCGGGACATGATACATCCGGTTCATCCTTTATATGCCACCCTACCCGGAAGCCATCCCCCTTCTATGTCGTCCACCACCAAGAACTTGCCCGCTAACTTTTGTCTGCTGTCCCGACCCCGCTCGTGAACCCCAAGAATCCGACTGACCATGTGACTCCCTCCCCTTCATGGTCCCGAGTCGGGCGTACCTTCTCACCTCCTCAAGGATCCGAGCAGTGAGTAGCGTGGTCTAACAACCACCACGCAGACGGATTTCCAGTGTAGCGGTTAACCATATGCTCAAACGATGCTGAAGCGTAGTGGGCCCGAAGATTGGTCGTGACGTGGACCTCATTATCCCTTACGGCTCTTTGGTCCGGGTAAGTACCACAGGCCTCCACGGTATCACCCCTTCTAATGCTGTTTGGGAACAGCCCAGGGGCCTTCTAGACGTGCTCAGGAGCATGGATAACCAACCCACCCCCCTTTCGTAGCCTGTCGCGAGCCACGTGCGGGTAGATGAGGGAAAGGATCGACCTGGTCATTGCCGCTGGTTAAAGGAACATCTCGTTACCGCGACCCGAGCGCCCAGCCAACGGATGTACTCCGGCCCGCCCGTGGACCGAGCGTTCCAGCCGGGCGATCAGATGGTATACTTGTCCCAACAGCTGCGGCAATTTCTGGGCGACCTTGCAGGGGCCCTACAACCGTAGTGGAATGGATGGGACCGGTACGTACCGGGGTGCGGAAAAAACCTTGGGTGCCACCGACGACGAGCAATCTACCACTTCAACTTGGCTCAAGAAAAGTGGGTTCCCGCCCGAGGCACTGTGCCGCGCTAAGCCCATACCGGCCCCAGATTGGACATGGACCGAGCTGTTGTCGACCCAGAAAACGAGCTTGAGGCTCGGTCATCAGTTTCAGTGATGTGTTTCAGTAGACCCCGAGTAGAACTAACCGTCATCAAGCACTAGCCGCACACCACCAATTCGTCGTCCGCATTTTGGCCCTACCGGATACCGAAAGTTTGCCGGCCGGCTATAGAGGAGGAAGTCGAGAAGATGCTCCAACTAGGAATCATCGAGCCGTCCCGTAGCCCGTGGGTCAGCCCCATCGTGATGGTTCCAAAGCCGGGAAAACACCCTCCGGTTCTGTAACGACTTCAGGAAGGTCAACCAAGTTTCGGCCTTTGACGGCTATCCCATGCCGCGGGTGGATGAGCTCCTGGACCGGCTGGGCAAGGCTCGCTACATCAGCACCTTGGACCTCACCAAAAAGCTACTGGCAGGTGCCCCTGTCCCCCGAGTCCCGGGAGAAGACAGCCTTTAGCACTCCCAATGGCCACTGGCATTACCGGGTGCTACCCTTCGGCCTACACAAGGGCACCAGCCACGTTCCAGCGGTTGATGGACATCTTTCTCCGGCCCCACCAAGCCTACGCCGCGACTTACCTGGATGACGTCATACACTCCGAGGGCTGGGAGACTCACCTGGAGTATCTATGGAGGGTGTTGACGGAGCTACGGCAGGCTGGCCTAATGGCCAACCCCAAGAAGTGCCACCTCGGCCTCACCGAAGCCAAATACCTGGGGTACAAGATCGGAAGAGGGCTCATCATGCCCCAGGACAAGAAGGTCGAGGCGGTCAAGAAGTTCCCACGCCCCGCCAATAAGACGCAGGTACGGGCCTTTTTGGGGTTGGCGGGCTACTACCGATGTTTCATTCCTAACTTCTCCTCTATAGCCTGCTCCCTGTCAGACCTTACCAGGAAGGGGCAGCTGGAGAGGATAGACTGGACTCCCGAGACAGAAGCCGCTTTCCAGGCCCTCAAGACGGCCCTGACATCCTCCCCGTTCCTGCATGCCCCAGACTTCGGCTGCCTCTTCACCCTATATACGGACGCCTCTGGCACCGGTTTAGGGGCAGTCCTCTCCCAGCTCCGGGATGGAGAGGAACATCCCATAGTCTACATCAGCCGGAAACTCTCTCCCGCGGAGACCAGATACGCCACCCTGGAGAAAGAGGCCCTAGCCATAAAGTGGGCAGTCCTGGAGTTAAAGTAGACCTTTTGGTGCCGTCGGTTTCACTCTCTCGTCAGCGACCAATAGGCGCCCTTGTAATGGAATTCCGGGGGCGAAGGACACAAATGCCCGGAGTGACACGGTTTGTTCCTCCACCACTCCATGACTTCTGCTTCCAGGTAACACATTGGTCAGATCCGATCACCGGAAGGCGGACTTCTCGTCTCCCGTGGCTTCCGGTTTTGGGCAGGTCTGGCAGGTAACAAAATCCCCCCCAATCCCCCCCACACTCGTTGTGTGGTTTCCAACAGGACCAGGGCGACGCTGTGGGGGGGGGGTGGCGAGTATCCCTAGTCCCAGATTAGCGCGGCCAGCTGGCCCACACCTGATCCACCGACTCACACACCTGTGTGCTCTGAGGGAGCACCTGGAGCTCGGGTCCCGTGGTCCTTAAAAGCCAGAAAAAGAACCCAGCGGGAATGAACCCCGAGCTACCAGGTTGACGAATTAGATGCTTGTTTCTCCTTGATTCACATACCCGAAGGCACCTGTGAGAGGGATCGGCACCACGGCACCTTGTCCCCCCGAGCACGCATGCTGAGACAGCACAGACACCATTCATCATAGCAACGTGGTGATCAGTGTTTGGGCAATAAAATCACCCTCCGGGAGTCTCTTTCGATCATTACCGATCTGTTTCCATTCACCCTGCGACTATATATGACAGTGGGTACGGAAGTAATTCAGACCACCTTTATTTTTCACTCTTGTTATATTGCGGCCCTTTGTCATTTAAGTTAATTTTTTTTTCCCTCATTAATGTACACAAAGCACCCCATATTAACAGAAAAACACAAAATTGTTGACATTTTTTCAGATTTATTAAAAAAAAAAAAATGAAATATCACATGGTCCTAAGTATTCAACGCTTTGCTGTGGCACTCATATATTTAACTCGGGTGCTGTCCGTTTCTTCTGATCATCTTTGAGATGGTTCTACACTTTCATTTGAGTCCATTTGTGTTTGATTATACTGATTGGACTTTGATTAGGAAAGCCACACACCTGTCTATATAAGACCTTACAGCTCACAGTGCTGTCAGAGCAAATGAGAATCATGAGGACAAAGGAACTGCCTGAAGAGCACAGAGACAGAATTGTGGCAAGGCACAGATCTGTGGCCAAGGTTACAAAAAAATTTCTGTGCTCTTAGGAACCTTAAGTGCACAGTGGCCTCCATAATCCTTAAAATGGAAGACGTTTGGGACGACCAGAACCCTTCCTAGAGCTGGCCGGTCCGGCCAAACTGAGCTATCGGGGAGAAGAGCCTTGGTGAGAGAGGTACAGAAGAACCCAAAGATCACTGTGGCTAAGCTCCAGACATGCAGTCGGGAGATGGGAGAAAGTTAAAGTCAACCATCACTGCAGCCCTCCAACAGTCGGGGCTTTATGGCAGAGTGGCCCGACTGAAGCCTCTCCTCAGTGCAAGACACAAGAAAGCCCGTATTGAGTTTGCTAAAAAACACCTGAAGGACTCCACGATGGTGAGAAATAAGATTCTCTGGTGTGATGAGACCAAGATATAACTTTTTGGACTTAATTCTAAGCGGTATGTGTGGAGAAACCGGCACTGCTCATCAACTGTCCAATACAGTCCCAACAGTGAAGCATGGTGGTGCAGCATCATGCTGTGGGGGTGTTTTTTAGCTGCAGGGACAGGACGACTGGTTGCGGGGGAAAGATGAATGTGGCCAAGTACATGGATATCCTGGACGAAAACCTTCTCCGAAGTGCTCAGGACCTCAGACTGGGCCGAAGCTTTACTCCACAATACCATGACCCTAAGCCCCCAGCTAAAATAACGAAGGATTGGGCTTCACAACAACTCTGTGACTGTTCTTGAATGGCCCAGTCAGAGCCCTGACTTAAACCCGATTGAGCATCTCTGTAGAGACCTAAAAATGGCTGTCCACCAACGTTTACCATCTAACCTGACAGAACTGGAGAGTATCTGCAAGGAGGAATGGCAGAGGATCCCAAATCCAGGTGTGAAAAACTTGTTCATCTTTCCCAAAAAGACTCATGGCTGTATTAGATCCAAAGGGTGCTTCTACTAAATACTGAGCAAGATCTTACCATTCTTAGGACCATGTGATATTTCAGTTTTTTCTTTTTTATAACTCTGCAAAAATGTCAACAATTCTGTGTTTTTTCTTGTCGAATAGGGGTTGCTGTGTTGTACATTAATCTGAGAAAAATTACTTAAGTGATTTTAGCAAATGGCTGCAATATACCAAAGAGTGAAAAATTTAAGGGGGTCTGACTACTTTCCGTACCCACTGTATATATATTATCTATATATATATATATATATATATGTCGGTGCATCTCAATAATTAGAATGTCGTGGAAAAGTTCATTTCAGTAATTCAACTCAAATTGTGAAACTTGTGTATTAAACTACTTCAGTCTGTGTGCATTTAATTTATTTAAGTCTTTGGTTCTTTTAACTGGGATGATTCTGGCTCACATTTCACAAAAACCCACCAATCACTATCTCAACAAATTAGAATATGGTGACATGCCAATCAGCTTATCAAATCAAAACACCTGGAAAGGTTTCCTGAGCCTTCAAAATTGACTCTCAGTTTGGTTCACTAGGCTACAAAACCATGGGGAAGACTGCTGATCTGACAGAAAGACAATCATTGACAGAACCCTTGACGACCAAAATGCGGCAGCTAGAGTTCTTACTAGAACCAGGAATTATGACCATATTAGCCCGGTTCTGTCAACACTGTACTGGCTACCTATTAAACATCGTATAGTTTTTAAAATCTTGCTTATTACTTATAAAGACCTGAATGGTTTAGTTCCTCAGTACTTGAGCGAGCTCATATTGCATTATAGTCTTTCACGTCCACTACGATCTCAAAACTTTGGCCATTTGAAAATACCTAGAATATCAAAATCAACTGCGGGCAGCCGATCCTTTTCCTATTTAGCGCCCAAATTCTGGAACAATCTACCTAGTGTTGTTCCGGAGGCAGACACACTTTTGTCAGTTTAAATCTAGATTACAGACCCATCTCTTTAACCTGGCATACAAATAACAAATTATCACTTTTCTATAATTCAAATCTGTTAAAGTATTGTTATGCTGCATTAATTAGGTCAACCGGAACCGGTAACACTTCCCATAACATCTGAGGTACTCGTTACATCATGAGAAGAATGGAATCTACGCTAATATTTGTCTGTTTCTTTCTTATTCCGAGGTCACAGTAGCCAAACGGATCCAGTCTGTATCCAGATTAGATGGTCACCGTAGCCACCCAGATCAAGTCCATATCCAGACCAGATGGTGGATCAAAACCTAGAGATGACCTTTACAGCCCTGAATGTCAGCGGAGACCACGTCAACTAGATGATGTGTCCCAGAGACAGATCCCCTGCGAAGACCTCATGACCACGGGAACCAGACAAGGTCCCTCATGCACCCTGTGGTTGTAGCCTGGAATTTTGTTTTTTTTTTTTTTTTTTTTTTGTTGAACCACGCCATGCGGTTTCGTCTGCCCGACTGAGCCTGGTTTCTCCCACGGTTTTTTCTCCATTTCTGTCACCGATGAGTTTTGGTTCCTTGCCACTGGCGCCTTTGGCTTGCTTAGTTGGGGACGCTTGATTGATTGCACAGACACAATCGGAAGAGAGCTGAACTGCATGATGACATCACTGAATCATCAATGAACAGACTTTAGCTGAAAAATGACCCAATGTAATTGCATTGACACTATTTTCCTATTTTGATACTGTAAAGCTGCTTTGACAATCTATATTGTATAAAGCGCTATACAAATAAAATGTGTAAAGAATAACTGAAGAAAGAATAAGACTGATGAAAAGAGGAGAATCTTACAACACATATATTAATATTTTTGAACTTACTCCTACTATGTTGGGGTAACGCATTAAAGTAACTCAAGTTACGTGCAATATTAAATATGTTCTAATACACAATGTATCTAATCACCATTGTTTAACAATTCGTGGGCTAATGACCTTTGAATCCAGTTCAACCATACTAATATTGACCGGTGCTTCATTTTTTTTTTTTATTACTGAAGAGTGTTTCTTCTCCTGCGTTCTACTGTACAGCCGTGAATTTACTTTTCCTTCAGCCTGAGGTTTGTTCATTACACTTTTTGGTGTGAAAGGGCTTTTACATTTGCTATAAATATAGCTTCTTATATTAGAAACAAGCAAGCCCTGCTCATATTTAAAAAATAATGCGAAAGTAACGCAGAAGTAATGTAACGCATTACTTTCCATAAAAAGTAACTAAGTACGTTATTAGTTTTACTTTTTTAGGGTGTAGCGTCTGGACCAATCAAACACACAATATATATTTTGTTAGCTATATTTAACAAATACTCTGTAACACCCCTCAGTTAACAAGCCATATGAGGACCTATGGACCCTTCCCCCGAAATGCGTAACACCTCAGGAAGGCAGAACAGGCCTCTGGTTCCATGGCAACCAACGCTGATATCACTGGGTTTATTGCCCAGAGGAATGTGAGCAGAGATACTCTCACTGCATTTTCCATAGCAAGAGGCACAATGCACAGTAGAAATTGACTTTTCTACTAATTAATTCATAGGAAAACCTTTCTTTGAATGAACACACATATCCTTCAGGTCATTGTGTATGTTGTCTTTGATATTTTTAGACTATTTTATGCATGCTTATAATAGAACCCATTCCCCTATCTTACCTATATGTAATCCTACCATGTTTAGTATCTATGAATTCGTCTTCTGATGATCTAAACAGCGTGTTTATTATATTGGTACATAGCAATATATTATGTCCTGAGAATCTTTAGTATTTTCGATTCAAGTCCATTTGCAAATTACCATGCTTTCAAACAAAGGGCCATTAAAATGCCCCAGTATCTCAGAACTCCCACTTGAGATTCCGGCCTTTCTCATTGGACAAGCCCATCTTGAGAGGCGGGGATCTTCTCCGACCTTAAAGGCCTCACACCGTGTGACCCGCCCAGAGTCTGTGGTTCGGTTAGATTCTAAGATGAAGACATGAGCTAGAACGCTTCTCGAACCCCCTAGTACTTGCCAGGCCCCCCCTTCGGCCTTGCTTTCCATTCAACAAGGATTTTCTGACTCAAAACTGGTTCTTCTTTTTCATACCCACTTCAGCAAAGATCACCTTGGACCTTCAGCTTGCATCAAACGTCCTTTCAGACAGATGAATTTGCATTATTCAAACGCAGTCCTTATGAATTGATACCTTAAGGTATCATTTGCCACCTTTTTACAAGTGGTGTTTGAATAGCCTCTGATGTTTTCTTCAGGTGGTAGATCTTCTGATACAAATGGTACCATAGTTTCATAATTCTTAGTTCTCTTCTCTTTTACTACTGCGTTAAGCTTTTACCCGTTCCTATACCAACTGTAATATGTGTGTGTTTATGTAGGATGTTAGACTAGTTTATGTTTTTATGTAGTATGTTAGACTAGTTAAGTGTTTATGTAGTTAATAAAGTCTTACTTGTTCATCACACTTGAGGTTGTTCATTGTTTGCTCATAACTGGAATCACTTAATCATGCAGATTTATGCTACTAGCTTTTGTAGAATTGTACAGTAAGATAGTTATTTCCCTTAACCAGGAAATTACGTTCTTAGAATTGACAGACAGTTGACCCTGAGAGTTCAAGTAAATATCTACAGTGGATCTAAATATTTATAATTAATTATAACTAGTTATGATTAATTATTCATATTTCCCAATGAGCTGATTCGCTACAAGGGTTAACGCCATATTGTAATGCTACTTTAAAGTCACTTTTCCAAAACTTGCTCATGACCACCTTTCCAGAATAATGTAGCACATTTGCTTGAGACCTTATTGTTGTACATTTTGTTTAACTTGAGTGTTGAATTTATAATAGATAATCTGTTATGGGAATAGATTTTTCCCTAAAGATTTATATAACAACTGTGGCATGTTTCTAAATGTGCATGCTGTTGTTTTTTAATAACAAATGCTATATAGAGTAATAAAAATTATTGTTTCGCCATTGTTTCGACCCACACCTGTCTAGATTACTCTTTTGTCTAGCCTAGTTTGAACTGCTTTCTGTTTTCGACTCTTGCCTTTTATGACCTCGTCTATTCTTTAATAAAAGCCTGTGAATGGATCCAATGTTCGTCTCATTCACCCCGTAACAGAATACTCGGCCAAACAAAGATCCAGTGGCTTTTCTACAGGACACTGGCCAGGTATGGACACCGCAAGATTATTGTTACCTCTCAAACAGGGCACACGATCGCTCAAGGTCTATATCCAGGAATATCTTCACATAACTTATTCTAGAGTTGGCTGGCTGTACCTTATTTGATAGACTTTTTTTGTGATGGCATTAATGAACCCTGACGTCTAAACTCATTCATGGGGTCCCCCGTTCATCCTCAGTCCCCGTTGTCATGTGTAGCAAATTAGCTCAAAAGGGAAATGTATATAAACAATTACATTTAATTATAATTAATTACAATTATTTACCTCAGCTGTCAGTAGTAACTGTAGCAGAATTAATATTACATTCACTAATCTGTTCATCCAGCAAATATTCAGTGTAATTTCATATCATCTCTAAGAAAGGATATTTTCGTGGCCACAGAAAATTACTTTCTTACAGTACTAATGCATTAGAGCATGTAGCTAGATCAGATCATAAAAGGGACATTATTCACAAGCAGGATCAGAAACTCATGTAATCTGTGCACAAACGTTTTGTTAACTAAAGACTAACACATAACTAATCTAAACAAACAAACAAACAGTCCTTCATGGGGGTTGGAAGTGGAATGAGTTACTCTGTTAGAGAACCAGAGAATGCAGTTATGGAAAATGAGTCAGTTAACCACCTAAGTGAAACCATCAGTGCCGTTATAGAACGGGGTCTACAGCTTATACTTAACCTCTGTTTCATTTAGTTAAATGTACGATACTTGCTTTGCCTTGGCTGTTGAACGAGTGTCCGGATGCAGTCTCGGATGAAAGTCTTGATGGTTTGGAGGTTCGGTGGTGTTGGAGTCGCGATCACGTTTTTTCCGGGTTTGAAGAGTGATGAACTCCAAAAGATGTTATTCTGACTAGGTGGTGGTCAGGAGAGTTTTCTCCCAGATGGAAAGTGAAGAAGAGCTAAGAGAGATATCAGCTGAGATCCTATGATCTTTGGTGAATGTAAAGACAAGGCCGCAGTCTGCCACAAACTTAGGGGTCCTTCGAAGGCGTCTAGCTCAGCCTCATCTTCTCAGAATCTGAAAGAACCTAGACTGAAGGTGGGTCACTGATGTGAATGGCTTTATCTTCTATCGAGATCACACCTCCGGGGAATCAAAGAGTCAATGGTGTCTTAAACTTTTGGAGGGAAAGTTTAGGACTCTTTGTATCCAAGCATGGTATATTGCATATGTAATTTGTTTGGGTGTTGATGCACAAACTAATAAGGATTCTTAGAACACTAATATGTTGCACAGGTATAAACATACAATATACACTCTAAATTAGATAATCCGAATACGAATTAATAGAGACCAAAAACGTTATATGTAAGGTTACATGAATGAGTGATTCTATCATAAGCATGCATAAAACAGTAACCAATACACAAGACCATATACAAGAACATAATAATCATACACAATAACCAGGGGATATGCATGATAGGAAGGTCATAGAACAAAATGTCTATGAATTACATGACAGATGTCATTTCCTATAGCAGTATGTGTCTGTTTTAGAGAGAATTAAGTAAGGGGAAGAAGATTCTCTCTACATAATTTTAGGTCGTAAAGTTTATCTGATCTGGCTGAGGTGTCCTGGTTGCCATTGTAACCAAGGGCCTGTTCTGCATTTTTGAGGTGTTAGTTGAATTTCGGGGGAAGGGTCTATAGACCCTCATAGTTGGCTTGTTGGTTGGGTGAGGGGTGTTAGGGATAATTTGATGAATATAACAAATAATTGTGTGTCTGATTGGTCCAAACGCTACATGGACTACGCTTTACTGTTAGTCAGTGTGGGTGACTAACCCACACTGGAGGTACGCAACACTGCGTCTGTGCCGGTGATCCCCGTTGATCATCCAGAGCCTCGCCATGTCTCATCTGATCTGCCAGAATCTTGTCATTTCACAGCTGATCATCCAGAATCTCGTCACGTCATAGCTGATCGACTAAAGTCCCGCCATGTCACAGCTGATCGTCCTGAGCCTCGTCACATCTCAGCTGTCATCTCAGGATCATGTCATGACACAACCGGTTTTCCTGAGTCTTGTCACGTCCTGTCTATCACACCCAGATCTTTGAGGTCAGTTCCTAAGTATCCCAGACTGGCATCAAGCGTGGAGAACTGCTGGTGTCAGCATGCGTCCCCCTTCTTTCCCAGAAGTGATTTCCGTGTCTGCAGCGCTTCCCATTATGGGGATCGCTTTATGGTGTGTCTGGGTTGCATACAGCATTGCTGAAACCCCAGAGGCAGTGGCATCCGCTGCGAAATCTCCCGAAGTGGTGGCACCCGCTGCCGTGTTTCCAGAGGTGGTGGTGTCCATTCCAGTCCCCGAATCCATTTCCGAGCCTTCACCAGTCCTTGAATCCACTTCCGAGACTGCTCCAGTCCTTGAATCAGCTCCAGAGCCCGCACCAGTCATTGAGTCCGCTCCAGTTCTCTCGTCACGGCCATGAGTGCCGTTCCCTGTTCCAATGACTCCAGTTCCATCGTCATGGCCTGGAGTGCCGTTTTCTGTTCCAATGACTCTAGTGAGTCCAGCTCCTCCCGAGGTGATGGCATCTGCTGCAGAACCTCCCGAAGAGGCGGCGTCCACTCCAGCTCCTCCTGAGGTGGCGGCTTGTGCTGCAGAACCTCCCAAAGCGGCGTCTGCCTTTGAACTCTCTGCCAGTCCAGCCACGGCCAAAGAAGCTGTCTGTGAACCCACAGCCTGTCCTGCCATGGTAAAGAAGGCCATATTTGACCTCTTGTCCGGTCCCGAACCGGCCAAGGAGGCCGTCTGTGAACCCTTATCATGTCTCAATTCAGTCGTAGAGGTTGTCTGTGAACTTTCGTCCAGCCCTGAATCAGCCACGGAGGCCGTCTGTGAACACTTCTCTTGTTTTAACCCAGCTAGAGATGCTGCCTTTGAACGTTCAGCCCTGTCTGTCACAGCCGAGGAGGCTGTTCATGAACTTCCTGACTGTCCAGTCGCAGCCATGAAAGCCTTAAACGAACGCTCTATTCACCCAGTTAACCCCTTCACGGCCATAGGGGCCACAAATGAACCTGTTATCTGCCCCGTTAGTCCAGTCACGAACCCAGAAACCTTACCTGAGCCCTCTGTATGCTCTAGTAGCCTTGTCACAGTCTAAAGACCCGCCTTTGAACTCTTAACCCTGTCTGTCATAAGCCCAGAAAATATAAATGCAATCCATGTCTGCTCTGTTACCCCTGTCATTGCCAAAGAGACCACTAATGAACTGTCTACCTATCCTGTCTCAGTCAATGAGTCTAATTTTGAACCATATGTCTGTCCAGTTTCAACCAAAGAGCCTGAGCGTGAACAGTTTTGTCAGTCTTGTTTCAATTAATAAATCAAATTTTGAACAATCTGTCTGTCCAGTTTCCAACAATGAGCTTGAGTGCAAACAGTCTGTCTATCCAATTCCAGCCAATGATTATGAACTGTCTGCCTGTTCAATTTCAGTCAGTGAGCCTGTTTATGAATTGTCTACTCATTCAGTTGTCACCAGGGAAACTACTGATGAACCTTTTGTGTTCCCTGCCTCGGTCCTTGTCGTTTTATTGTTTATTTATTTATATAGCACAATTTAATACAACTCAAGTTGCCCAAAGTGCTTCACAATCACAAGCTAAAAAAAACATATATATATACTGTATATACACACACCCTCATCACATAAACACAGATAAACATTAACCCATTTAAAAAAGCTCCCCATTTTTGTATTTAAAAGATGTTGTTTTAACATAGCTTTGAACATGGGTAAGGATATGGCAGATCGAATAGATTGCGGGAGGTCATTCCACAATTTAGGGCCTACACGAGAAAAGGCTCTGTCACCTCTATGTTTATATTTTGTCCTATTAGCTCAAAGCAGATGTTGATTTTCTGATCTCAAGGATCTAGTGGGGGGTGTAGATTGCCACCATACTGGACAAATACACAGGAGCTAGATTGTGCAAGGCCTTAAAAACAAGTATGAGTATCTTGTAAATAATCCTTAATCATACTTGTAGCCACTTTAATGAAATTAATAACGGAGTCACAGATTCAAATTTCTTTGCAGACTTAATTATTTTTGCTGCTGCGTTTTGGATTTTCTGTAGACACATAAGTGCTCGAGCATCAACTCCATAATATAGGGAATTACAATAATCCATTCGAGAAAAGACAATGGCAATAATTGCTTTCTCAAAATCTGAACTGGATAGAAATGGCTTAGTCTTAGCTAACAGACGTAAATTTAAAAAACAAGATCTCACCACAGTATCAATTTGCCTGTCCAACTTTAGGTCACTATCCAGAACAAATCCCAGATTTTTTACAGTAGATTTAGATTTAAATAATTTGCAGCCATCCAGTCCTTAACATCCTGTAAGTATGCTGATAGAGCGTCAAATGAATTAGAATTTAACTCTTACACAGGCAAGTAAATCTGCGTATCATCGGCATAACAGTGGAATGATACTCTATATTTCTGAAAAATAGCCCCCAACGGTACAATATACAGGGAGAAAAGAATTGGAGCAAGAACTGATCCTTGTGGGACTCCCCAAGGAAGATGTAATCTTGAAGAATAACAGCCCCCAATACTAACAGAAAAAAATCTGTCTGTGAGATAAGACTTAAATCATTTAAGCACATTTCCTTTTACGCCAACCCAGTGTTCTAAGCGGTTGATTATCTCATAATGGACCTGCAGTTTATGTTTTTTCCATGTCCTCTCAGCTTGTCGAGCATGTTGTCTAAGTGCCCTTAGGGATTCATTAAACCATGGCAAATGTTTAATTTTACCCCTTTTAGCTTCAAGAAGAGCCACGTTATCTAACATATCAGTGCAAACACAATTTAACCGTTCCAACAGCTCATCAACACTTAAATTCATCAAGGATGTTTCAGACAAGATAGAATCACAATAGTCTCTATACAAAATAGAGAACACTGCCATCAGTCAATCACATTTACAAACTCTCAGGAAACCGCATCCTGCTCACAACACATGTGTACATTAAAGTCTTAATAATTAAAAAACAGTAAAATTGTGTAATCAGCCAACTCACAAAATGAGAAAATTCATTTATAAAATCCTTATTTAGCTTTGGAGGACGATTCACATGTGCAACCAGCACAGGATTAGTCAACATTATCTGAAACTTTTGTAGCTCAAAGCTATTATAATGTTCAGTAGAGATCGTCCGACATCCGATTTCATCTTTAAAAATAGACATAAGGCCCCCACCTCGACCAGTTAAATGAGGATAATTATAATAGGAGTAACCCAGTGGTACAAGTTCAGCCATTGGAGTCAGATCTCCTACCTTTAACCAAGTTTTCCGACAAAAAAAGGACCAACTTATTGTTTATAATAAAATCGTTGAGTATAAAAGTTTTGTTTCCCATGGAGCGAACATTAAGTAAAGCCATTTGCATCTTCGCATTTTCTTTGGTTATTTGCCGCTCGCGGCGACGGGGAACGAAGATACTGCTGCTCAATGCCTCTCATACAGACGTGTGACCATCCCGTTTGTCTCACAAAGGTCGGGCCATCAGGAAGTATCGGGTGAATCCAGCCACACATGCCAGTCGTGAAGCGCCGACAAACTATTCGGCCTGCTGGCAGATAATGCATTTGCATGCCACCACAAAAGGGGTGGGGCTGTACAGAAACACCGTCTAAGCTGTTCGCCAATCACAATGCACTGGGACAGCCAACCAATAACAACACATTTCATTTTTGGAAGGCGGGCTTTCATCAAACCTGGAACTAATTGAGCCATTTGTGCCAGGCTGGGGAGAAAGGTGTTAAATGTAATGTAATTTATGTGAAAAATAATGCATTTTTCGAACCACCAAGCATGACAGCATTTTAGTAAAAGGATAAAGTATTATCCTGTCAGTGTGTCTGAGTTTATGTTTATTCGTGGTACCTATGTTGATATAAGAATGTTAATATATAGAATGTTAAACTCATTGAGCTTGACAGAACATCACTTGTGTCAGTGAATGTTTTTCGAGTAAACGCAGATGAGGTGTTCACCAAGTGATCGTTTCACCAATTAATATATGAATTTATTCTCTAAAGACACTCAAAACGATAAATCATATTGGTGCAAATTTAAAGAATACAAATCAAATGGGATGCATTCATCATCATACATAAGTAATGATGAAACTATTTTACCAGCTACTGAATTTAACCAAAACTCATGGCTTTAATGACTTTAATGCATTGTTAGTCATGTTCCTGTATTTAAAATCACTTCTCACTCCTGCAAAGAAAGAAAGAAAGAACAAACCTAATTGTTGTTTGGGGAAAACAGCTTCTTTGTTCAAAATCAGAAACAAAAAAAATCATGGATTTAAATGAAACACAGCTGCTTCCTTTCATTATCTGCAGTCAGCAGATCCATCAGGCCGATGACAATGCAGAAAAATACTGAGCATATTCTCAATATTTAATTGCTTCTGTCAAAACCCAAACGCCCTCCTGTGAGGAATGCGATGTCGACTAGCATGTGTTCATACTGCAACTCAAGCTTTTTGTGATGTTTTGATGTTCCTTCTACACATTTATATTTATGCCATTATTTTTCTATAAGATAAATAGACAAGCAGATTTCACCTGACAGAATAGGTGAAAATAGGTGAAAAAATCCAATCTAATTGCATTACCATATATAAAGATTACAATTATAAAGACCTATTTTATACCTTTTTACTTGGACTGCTAATCATGTAGTTCCCCTTCAAGGGAACTCCCACACTGCGTCTTCTAGAGGACACTTTGGGGAATGCCATCAGCATGACTGGTGTCTGAAGCACGTGGAAAAACACTCCAATCCCACTTGGCCATGCAGCCTGTGACGTCATTACCGGGGTACCCTGAAGTATAGAGGGTGCCTGTAATGCACGTCATCAGCTTTTTTGTCTTCAGGAGCCGTCTGTTTGTTCAGTGAGTGAGACATGGATAAGAGTTCATCTGAGTGTTGTAGGAAGTGTGTGCCTCTGTGTCTTGAGATTTGTGACACCCGAGGACTCACACAACCTATGTGTTATGTGTTTGGGAGAGGAGCATGCATGTTCAGTGCTCGAGGAAATTATGAGGAAAGTGTGAGTACTGAGTCATCCCAGCCCACCAACCCCACAAACGGGGAGATGTTGGAGGTTATGGCCCGTACTGCTAAGAGATTCGAACTGGTTTGGGGGCATGAGAAACAGAAGCCTTCTCGTAGTCATCTAGATGATCGGTTTCTGTCAGGCCATGACCGTCCTTCTCCCAGGAGCCTTCCATTTCTCAACGATCTTCATTCAGAGCTAGAGAGATCTTGGTCGTGACCATATTTAGCTCAGCTTCACCTCTTTAAACACACCGATTTGCTAATGTTGAAGGTCTAACTGAGCATGGGTATGTAAAGATGCCACCTGTGGAAGAGACGTGAGTGGGTTATCTCTTTATCTACTAGGCAGGTACATCCCTTGCCGGACTAGGTCATCCCCCATAATCTCTGAGCGGGCTGGTCTGTCTTGATCCGAGGATCACAGACAGTACCAGAAGTCTAGCGTGGCCACTCGTGCTCCTCTGCTTTAAAGGAGTAGAGCATGTAGGAGGCGTGATTCTAAGGAGAGTAGAGGGGATCCCATAAAACTGATTGAGAAGAAGCGTGCTGATAGCCAATGCTCTGTTACAAACACATCTTAGTGCTTAGCGCTGGCTGTATCCCCCCTATCCTTACCTTAGCTCGATTCTCTCTCTCGAGTGGTGTAAATTGAGCTCTTGCACTCAGCGGTTTGGTCCTGTGGCTGCCTTTTCAGTTGAGCTCAGGATTGTAGGGAGCATGAGAGTTTTAAGTTTCTCATCATAATCTACAAGATGCCCCTCCCCAAAGTTTTGGGTTTTAAGTAGGGTTCTTTGCTCCCTTCTCTGATCTGGGTTGGGCTGCCTCCCCTGTTTTAGAGGGGTTTTAAGTAGGCGGTTAGTAGCTATTTGAGGATAGTTTGATGGACTGTCCTTGGTTGGGCTGTTTCCCTCATTTCAGAGATTTTAAGTAGTCAGCCCACCTATAGCTATAGGTTGAGTCTCTTTCAGGCTCCCAATTTGGGAATTTTCTGGTCAAAGATGTACCGGTCGAGGCTGGTTTTCTTTGATAAGGCTACTGTATTGTGAGCTTTCCTACCTATATTTTGGTAGCAGGGATGGGCCTCCTCCCTACTTTAGGGCTTTATAGGCAGCCCCCCCTGAGGTTCACTTTTTGCCTAGTGTAGTGGTGCCTCCCCTGTATTAGAGGTTATTAGGTAGGCAACCCACTTATAGCAGCCTTGTCAGAGGTCAGTAGCTGTCTGTGGATAGATCCCTTTGGATGAGTTGTTCTTCCAATCCCCATGCTTGGGCTGTCTCCTTTGTTAGGTTTTCGAGTAGACCCATTACCCGGGCGTTATTGCCCCCTTAATCGGTGTATGTCTATCACAATTTTTTGGTGCTCTCTCACCAGGTTGTCAGACTTGCACCAGGGTATGGCGTAGTGGGCATTTTCTTTTCCCAAAGTGTCCCCTATGGGACACAGTGTCAAGTCTTACAACCTGGTAAGAGAGCACCAAAAATCGATACCATTTTTTTTTTCAGAACCGATCTGATAACAAAAAATTTGATTATCGGCAGATACCGATCCGATACTTGTGTGTTGACCTGATCATCACTCTTTTGTATGTTAAACACAATCTACTAAATTTTATATAAAGATGGAATAAAAAATATATGCTATAAAATTAAAATACATTTCTTTTAAATTTATAGCACAGTAATGAGGCAGCAACATATAGATAAGACAGAACAGGAAAGGCTATTAACAATCTTTCATTGTGCAAAAGTATTATAATATGAAAGGCTCCAATACAGAGCGTAACAAAGCGCTTATGCGCATGCCGCATGCAGAATGATACGCTTGAAACAATACAAAGTCACAGCGTGCATCGCTCCACATAGAAAAATTCAAAGCACAAAAAATTATTGATATTGATGCGTAGTGTATTATAATGTTTGAATGCTGAATGGAGGATGGCAAAAAGCCACAGCGGAGAGAAGAGTTTATGTGAACTTGAATTTAACAACTTTAATATTCATCTGTATCTCACATTAAACTATGGAATAGCTTCAGAAAACTTGGAATATAGTGCACGGAAACTTTATGGTGCTTTATAATGTTTTTGTGTCTTTTGTGGGGCTTAATAATAACACAATAGTATACACACAATATCAGATTTGGATCGGTCTTATCTGATCGATATCCAATCCAGCAGAAAATGGCAGTATCTGAGCTGATACCGATACTGAGTATCGGATCGGTGCATCCCTAATTACAGCTGCCCTCTTATACTTCCAGGCATGCCACTAATGACATCATGGGATACGTGGCCCAATGGGATTGGAGTGTTTTCACACATGCTTCAGAAACCAGTCATGCAGATGGCATTCCCCAAAGTGTCCCCTATGGGATGCAGTGTCTCGTTCCCTCTCGGGGAACCATGGTTAGATGTGTAACCCGAGATGCTATCCAGAAACCACATAGCAACAGCCTAGAAACCTCCCAGAACACTCTAGCAACCACCCACAACTCACAGTTTTCACAGGTATAGTTAACCCCCCAGTCCATCTCAGATCACAAGAACTGCTTGCTTTGTGTATTAGAAACTGTGAGGTTTCTAATACACACTACATTGTGTGACTTTGTGTATGCTAGAGACACATGGGAAGCAAGGTCTTTAAAAGTAAATCTGAAACTTTGGAAGCTGCCAAACCAGTGTTCCTGGCAGTTGTTTCAGCTCTGGAACTGGAGGTTTGCCATGCCATGTCCTCTACGTCCTCTGATGTTTAACTCAATGTGTGTGCGTAAGTGTGCATATGTCCATGTGTGTTGTTTATTTAACAGCTTTGAATTTCTTTCAATCAAACTGTATGGGATATTATGTGCATGTCTTGTATAAGAACAAGGTAACTTCAAAGCATCCTCACCATGTTCCTCAGAGGCTGGAATGTGATTATTATGTGACCAAAGAAAGAAGATTTTTCCCAAACATCCCCACAAATTCCTCTGTCATCTCTTTAGAAAAGTTTGGAGCAAGAGTTTCAACAAAGTTTCTCTTGCTCTAGAAACATTGTAACCATTAACTGACACTATATCTATTTGCTAATAGAATGTATGATACAATTCTGCATATGTCCTCTAAGATTTTTAATTTTTTTTTGTGGTTGCAAGCTTTAGGGTTTCTGTTCTTCTAACTGCTGGAGTATGTCCGAGGTTTCTCTGCTATGTAGACGAATGCGGATATGTGTGTGTGTGTGTGTGTGTGTGTGTGTGAGTGGTTGGCATGGTCTTTTCTCTCTCGTCTCCATCTGGTCTCCATTAGGACTGGGAGTATAAAACTACTGCACTAAGAGAGAGCTCCACAGAGCCGACAGACTCTTAACAATCTAACCCCAACACACTCTTGCAGCTATGTCCATGGTGCTGTGGGTCTATCTGCTGTGTCTGCAGGGATGTCTTCTCACATATGCTCTGGACTGCACGGGCAGAAGGGTGGAATGTGCCGACACACAGGTTACAGAGGTAAAGGTAAGTGCTATAGCTTCTGGTTTGAGATCTTTCATTATTGAAGAACGTTATACGTTACATTTGGTATGTAAAAGCATTGTGGCTTGCTTTTTTTAACCTAAGCTACAACCTTTCAGTGGTACTTGTACAGTTGTTCAGGCTTTGAGCACTTTTTGTGTAATTACACATTTATAAAAAATCTATTACATAGTGACACCACAATTCCACATTAAATCAAAATACACCTGTGCATAAGATAATTTCAGGCAAATCACTGAATTCACAATGAGAAATAAGACTCAAAATTGTGGTCTACATGACTACAGTAAAAGCTCTGGAATGCTAAACCAAAACGTTTCCATTCCAGCTTGCTTTTGCGTCACAATGGCAAAGCAAGAGAATAGTGCAATTATAATAGCCATAAGGCATTATGTATGTGTATTTTTAGACATTAAAGGAGGCAGTAAAGACACTGACCAGATGTGTTTGAGGAGTCAGAACCGCAGAGACAGATGCCATTCCACTCTTTGCTACTATGGAGTCTGAAGAGTTGTGACTCAATGGTCTGTCAACCTACAATACTGTGAAAGGAATAAATGTCTCCAACTTTCCATGTAATTTCAATGTGCCAGGAAGCTATTTGACTTTCCACTTACTAAGTTTTCCATATCCTCTGTCTCATATCCACAGTTAATATAAAGATTTGAATACACACACAAATTAACATTCTGACGAATGAATGTTAATTGAATGTTAAAAAAAACAAGTACTTTCTAAGACTGCACTTTAGCTTAGGCTCTGACATAATTCTGGCATAGTTCAATGGGATATGGAAAACACTTACTTTTTCGTGGCTTTCTGAAATGATAATTTCTAGGGAACTATATTCTGAACTCTGCTAGATGTGGCTGGTTAAAAAAATGAGACAAACACCATGAACACTGCACTTCTTTGATGTATAATTTGTTTTAAATTAATTGAGTATTCAAGACAATGAGGTGGAAAGGGAGGGATGAAATGGAGGAAAGAGTAGGAGTGCTGAGAGAGACAGAGAGATTAGCCTTATTAATCTTGTTATTACTACTTTCAGTTGCTTCAAAGAAGTTTTTTACAAACTACAAACAAATAAATAATTTAATAAAAGTAAATGGTGGCTCAGTCAAGAAGACGTATATTAATTACAAAGCATATACAATGGTACATGTGCTCTGAGAGGCAATATGTTTAATAGTGGGCTATTATCAGAGCTTAATTTATTTGGTATTAAAGAACAGAGAAAAGAGAAAATAAATAACAACTGCCTGGCTCCAAAGGTCATTGTGGAAATTTTTGATTTATTTTTTTATTTTTTTTACAAAATCGCCTGTCGAAGCCAGATCAAACACTTTAGCTCTGAAAAATGAATTTAATCAATAAGGTGCTGTTATAATTATTCTCTTCTCTCCCTATCGAGATAATATTATATATAACAGATATAACCTCGGTCATGTCCTTTCGTAGGTTAAAGATGAGCCCTTGTCTTCTCAGGTGAGTCTCTGTCACTGTTTGATCAATTCAAATTGCTGAATTAAAGTATGAATTTCTTTTAAAAACAGTAAAAAAAAAATCAAAAGTGTACACAAGTGTAGGTCAAAAGTGTACAGATTTTGCCTGGGTCTGATCTGCAAATTTGCCAACATCTATTTTTCTAACTGATCTCAGGTGAGGGCTCGAAGACAAGCTCCAATCACTCAGCGGCCTGGATCTTACTCAGTCAAAGGATCTCCTAACACACTCATCCAGGTGAGAGAATGCATTCATGTAAAAACATAAACTTTTCTTTGCTGGCCAAAAAATTAGAGAAAAAAAAGCTCATGTACTTTCTGTTCTGTGCTTAAGACCGACAGGTCGAGGCGACATTTGAACGCTAGTAAAAAAAAGCCCCACAGATCTCGTATCGGTTCTTACTCATTACTGTCCCATTACCACGCAACCAACAAATTACAGGTGCGTATCCATGACACAATATCATCTTAAAACACAAATAATCAAAGTAATAATATACACAAATTAGAGATCAATAATAGTGCAATTTATCAAGATGTACAGCACCATAGTACAGTGGTAGTAGATAATAATACCATGGTGCACTCTTAAAGTTTTTTTTTTAAATAATCTTTCTATGAAAGGTTCTTTGTTTAGTATGTACAGTAGAGTTGTTTTCAAACACAACCCCCCTCCCCGCCCCCCCCCAAAAAAAAATAAAAAAAATTAAATAAATAAAATAAGAAACTCTCTGGATCTCCATGACAGGTTGTAAGTGTTCATAGACAGTTTGAGGGTGCATTCCATCCCAAAGTGGCTGCATTAAAGGTGAGTTCTCTTAAACATAAATATGTCTGACAATTTAGTGTCAAATGGTGCAAGTACAGCTCTGTTTCTATTTTAGTCTGTAAAGAAGAGATCCAGAAGAAATTCACCAAAGAAAGAAGAATGCAAGGACTAACACATGCTCCTGGGAGGTTCTTTGAAGCACTTACTGAAGCTGTACTTCCTGTTAATGTTCTAGCTCATCTGAGGCAATGTACTTGTAAGAGTGCTGTGAGATCACAGATTATGTGCAGATAATGTGATCACAATTAATGACAATAACTGGACAGTCCCACATTAAAATTTCTCAAATACACAAAAATGACTTCAATATAAACATATATACAGCATACTAAGCTTTAAAACCTGCATAATACCCATTTAGAAGAAAGTTTATAGTTTAATTATCTTTTGCTAATACAATTCTGAGCAATGTTGAACTAAGTTATATAAATCTCTATACACTGCTTGAACAAATATTTCTCAAAATCTTTTGTAGATTTCTGATTAAATAAACTTTAATTTGGATGGTCTGAACTATTTCACATAAAATATATTTAATTAAGAAAAAGAAAAGCCCTGAAATAGCATTTAATCATTAAACATTTCATAATGTTTAAAAAAAAAAAAAGTCTATTCACTGACCGTCTGTTGCATATTGCACATGCTGAAAAGCACTTTCCAGATCTGGCAAGCTCTAATCTGATTGGCTGGATTTGGCTTCTGGGAGTCAGTGTGGACAGCTTATTTTATCAGTCTGCCTGGAATCAAATCTGTGGTTTATAGCTGTAGATGTTGGTCAAACAATGGTTTCCTATCTAAGTGGGTGAATTTTGGCCAAATGCACTGCAAAGTGTAGCAGATATGTCTGGCTATGCAAGACCAGCCAGTATGCATGCAGACTGCCAGAGCACTTTGGCACAGAGATTGGTGAGGCCCTATTAGAAAGGAAACACTCAGACTTCATCCATAGCTACAGAAGGCCCATTGTTGTCTGTGTGTGCATGTGTCTAAGTAACCAAAATACCAGTCCACCTGTGCATAGAATAGTTCCAGTTTTGAAGGAGGGACTGACAAAATGCACTGGCCTAATGCCTGAGTAATCCAACCGACATAACACACATACACACAAGTGCTTTTATAAACACCAGATTTTAGGATGTCTAAACAAGACGTGATGATGTGGGAAGCAAATTCTGGGTGGTAGCCATGCCATGGACACATGGAAAGCGGCAACATTTTAACACACACATTTTTCACACCTGTCTACTTAAGTCTGGTGAATAGTGGCATCACCCATGTGTGAAAGAAGAAGAGAAAAGTTAGTTAAGAAAAAAACAGTAATATTTCAATGAACTGTGCTCTATAATGTGCTGTATTCTCATTTAGAAAGCAGGCACGTTTGATTACATACTTAAAATTAAAAGGAAAACATTATACACATGAATTTACAAAAATTAATATTTTATCTACATTAAATTTGATTTGTAAGGCAGATGCTGGTGTTAAAGTACAGTCGCTCAGTCAATTAAGTATGCCATACATTTTTCATACATTTTCTTTCTATTGTTTACATACTTGTGATTTCCCATAATGCATTTCTCATTATTTATTTTAGATTAGCAGCTGGAATTCTTTGAGTATGATTAATCGCTTATTTCTTTTTCTTTGACTTGGTCATTTAAGATCTAATAGTTGTTTTTCTAACACAGACAGAGAGCCTTTATACATTTTCAGGAAATAATTGGAAGTTATGTGTCTGGCTGATTTGAGGTGAATCAGAGTTTAGCTTGGGCTCGTCTCCGTTGGTCTCGGAGCTCTAGGAGAGCAATAGTGGACAAATGAACCTCATCAGGTCCGTCAGCTATGCGTAGTGTTCGTGCATAAGCATACCAATATGAACATATAACCACACAAAAAAGTTTTTAATATGTAATCAAAATTAATGTTACTAAAAGACTTAATGTACTAAATCCTCAATAGCTGACAAATCTAAATGGGATGAAAAAGGGTGTGGTTTTTTTCATTGCCATCTAATCATAATAATAATTATAATAATAATACTATATTTATATTGCCATTATTAACTAAAATAAATTATACTACAAAATTTAATATATGTTTATGGTATGTACAGTAGTTATTAAATACATCACACTATAATAATAATATAATTTTTATTGATAAATCATATAAGATATTGCTAATTTTGATATAATAAGGTTTTACATTTATATACATATATAATACAATAAAGAATTGAAGTGAAATAACAGATTTAGAATTGTTTTATTGTTATTAATATAATAAATTCACTACACAAAATACTAGTGCAATACTATTAATGTTTTTTATAATAATAATAATATATAGTAATAATGGTAACGACTTAGTATAGGGGACCAATTACACATTAATAGTTGTTCATTCAGCATGCCTAGTTTACAATTGGCTGTTTATTCTGCATGACATCTACATCCCTAATCCTACCCAATGGAAAAGCATGGTAGTTGTAACACATTCAAGTCTTACATTTCAGCAAATACTGTATAATGTAGAGAAATGATCAGGAAAAATATAATAATAATAGTTTTCTCACATTTCTACTAGTGGGAAGTCATCAGACACTCCTGCACCCCCATGGCACAGTCCACCACCTTACTCGCCATCCTGACTGCTGCCACCTTTATCATAGCAATCTAATGAAGACAAAAACTAGGACTAGATGTTCAGTAAACGTGGGTGGCAGATCTGTGTGTTTGTTTTGGTTAGGTCCTTCATTTGAGAGAGATCTAATGAAAAAGCACCACACTGGGATTTTACAGGCAACAGCATCTCCACAGGAACATGCAGTAAAAGCTAATAAGATTCCATTTCACTAATGTAATCTTCGGATGGTTCATACAATTTCAAACGCAAGAATCAGAACACAAGAAAACAGGCAAGGCAAGACTATGACTAGACTATGGTAACTAGAACTAGAAACTTTGACAGGGAACTAACTGGCTTCGTAAAGTAGCTATCACTTGGAGAGCGATAAACGCTAGACAATACACGGCCACTTGAGCAGGATCTGAGTGGGTGTTATATAGTGTGTGTGTGATTGGTTACAGCTGTGTGCAATCAGTGCAATGGATGATGGGAAATGTAGTCTGTGGTGACGTGTAACACTCTGTGTAGTGAGAGAGTCAATATGATGGACGAGTGACCTCTGGTGGCGATCGGACAGAAGTCCATGGAAAGAATTTGTAACAGTATGCATCCAACAAGACATTTAATTTTAAATACACAGACATGAGAGGATGAATATGAGATTTGCAATCTCGTTTGCTCATCTGCTGGAGTACTGGGCCTCATCACAGACCAAACTTCTGCTCATGTGCACAATGTGTGTATTATTCAGAAACAGGCCAAACACGGTGATGGTGTGTATGTATACACTTTTAAAACCTCCTCAACTGATGTGCTTAAGGTGTGTGGATTTATCCAAACCCAAAATATGAATCAAATACAAGGTGTTGGTTCAGCAATGAAGAAACAGCAGGGAGGCTAACGTTAACAGAACTGCTGCAAGAATCTGATTCCTCCATTTTTTTGTGAAAGCCTGATGCTGTGTTACCATGACAACTGCCAGCAGGATATGGAGCCTTGGTATTCTAGCTCATAGACATAATAAATACCTAGACGCCTCATTGGCCGCACGTCAACGTCGCCGCCATATTGGTGAAGGCAACACTCATATCGGGAGAGGCGAAAAAACATATTGGGACTCGGCGGCAGCTTGGGCATCTACAAACCGTTGCACAATAATAAAAACAGACCTTGGGGTATTATCTTTCACAGGTAAGACTAAACAGTTGTATCTGTATGTTTTTTGGTCATTTTTAGCTTTATGTTGACAGCTTAATTAGCCACCAGTGTCAGACTATAAATAGCTAGCGATATCGCTAATAAGCTGTGAAAGCTGAGATTTTATATGAAATCAAAGTTTAAATGAATTCTTAAGTTTTAATTTTAATATTGTAGTTTATATCATAAAGTAAATTGTGTTATGAGCACAATATGTACAGTGAGAACACTTTGACAAGACAATGCCAGACTGTCAGGATTAGGGATGGAGCTCAATTATCTCTCTTTAATTTCACTAATGTTACTTATTTACGAAGAGTAAGTTTATCATCACTTGATTATAAGGATTGCATAGCTTATCATAAATCTGTGGATTTATTATATATATATATTCTCCCTTTTTAGCCAATTGCAAACAGGACAACGCAAGCCTTAAGGAAAGCTGAAGAAAGCTGTTCTCTGCATTTCCAAGAGAGTCGGTATACTTCCACAGCCAATCGTGTATTAGTAATAGTGTTAAAACTAGAATAGCCCTGATGATGGCCAGAATTACCTTTCATTTCAAAACACAATCTCTCTCTCCTCCCCTTAGTGTTTTTACTTTGTATTAACTTTGTTTAATGTTTAATATTGACACAATTTACTATTATAAAAAAAATACATTCATGATTAATTTTTATTTTACTTTATAATTTACTATGAATTTATTCTTCATTATTGTCTATTCTGTATTATTCCACCCTTGATATTACATATTCTACTTGCTATTATTCATCTATTGTTATTCATTTAATTTATTTTGGTATTATACATATAATTTATTCTATTATAAATCTATTATATACTGTTGTACTCGCTTTTTATATTATTCACTTTACTACAACTTGTACTACATATACTTTTTAATATTACATATCACTTTTACTGTGCACTGTATCAGTGCATAATATTTTACCACTGTAACTGTACGTTTTACTGGATCCATAAAGGATTATCAGTTGCATTTGTTATTGTTTGTTGTGGAGTTTATCTGTATAGAGTGCTATCAAAATAAAAAGCAGACTACCAAGAGTGTCACTTTTTGATTTGTATTCGCTGGTTTTATTAAATTTTCTCAATGATGGTAAATTATTAGTGTTTAAAGATGTATTATTTTGATTTTCTTCCAGTATTTCAAAGGGAGTGAGCTGTGTTCTGACCTAAAATGTTGGGGTTGAAGACAGAGAAAGCAATGAAACAACTTAATTTAATTTAATGTACATTCAAATGACAAAACATGTATATGTCAGTTATACTACATTAACATTAGAATTGTAAACCGAAAAAATCAATCAAATCAACAAGTGAGACAAGTGTGAGTTTTCACAATTTCTTACGAATATTTATAATTTTCCAAACCTAACTAAATAACTGGAGGCAGAGTTATTTTTAACTCCATGTAGATCACAAACCTCTGAAATCGGTTGATAAATGTAAACGTTATCGTGTTTTTATCCAGAAAAAAATGCAGCTCCCCCATTTACCTCCATTTATTTTTAAGGCAGTCTTGCCTTCACAAACATGGCGGATGCGTTGACCTATCGCAGCAACGGCTCAAAGCGGCCAATGAGGCGTCTAGGTATTTATTATGTCTATGTTCTAGCTGACCCTAGGGAACTGCATTGTGGGTAAAAGGCCCCTACCACGACTGGAATGGAACACATGGTGAACGGTGATAAGTATGTGTTTTTGGACAGAGTTCAGGCCTGGAAGGAAGATTTGGAAAAAGGCATGTGCATGTGTTTATTAATGAGCAAATACCATGATTTTTTTCATTAATACAGTAAATAAAGATGTTTACAGACCCAATGGATTTTTTTTTTTTTTACAATCTCAGTGTTGACATTTCCTACTGAAAAGTCTGAGTGGGAAGCGATATTTTTTTATTTATTTTTTTTTACTTGCTCTGTGCTCTGTTTATTTATAGTCAACTTTTAGGGGTACATTAACACTGGCATAGGCACCATTTTATGTTTCTGCTGGTGGGTGTGATGGTGCGGCCGGTGAAGAATTCAGTTTGCAAACAGGAAAACACACGGGAACTGCAAACTACATTCACACTAAATAAAAAAAATAATCCACACATAAGATGAAATCAACAGATACAAGGAGTATTCCATGAAGCCCATGTGCAATAATGTTTACTCTAACTGTATAGAGATTTTCATTTCATAGAGATGGAGGAAATTAACAAATATCATGCTCATTTTTCCGATTTGAAGCATAGTCTGCTGCCACATAAAACTCATGTGATTGCCTAAAGTTGTAAGGTAATGATAATGGAAAACGCTCAAACACAGTTTTATCCAGGGCCTGGTTCCAGGAATTATATTACCTGAGGTTTTCAGAAAGTAGCGAGTCTGTGAACCAAAAATTTTAGAGGAATTACACAAAATTTGGCAATGAAGAAAATGGAACGTTTTTGAGGGAAAACAAATGTTTTGGAACCAGAGAATACAAATGTTATTGAAAATATCACCTGCAAATTTGTTGTATTTTTGCCATCATAATGAACCCTTTGGCTTTGGACCAAAAGACCCCTTCAAAAATGGTGACCTCTTCTCAACAATAAATTACTTTTATAAAATATATTTATATGTAAATAACCATATTTTTATTATTAATGTATAAAAATAATGTATTCTAATGCACTCTCAGGAAAAAGAAAGGGGCATAAGCTGTCACTGGGGCGCTACCTTTTCAGTTTTTGTACCTTTTTTCTGAGAGTGTGTATTTAACTGTGTGAGAAAATTGATTAAATCATTAGCAATTATATTGTCATTGACTGTGCTAAATCACAACTCACATGATTTGGTGGAAAGTAAAAAATCATAAAATAATTTTAAATATGGTGGGGTTTAAAAGGCCCTTGCCACAGCTGGCAATGGAAAACACAGGGTGGATGCTGAATGAAAATTGTGTGTATAAGGAGAGAGTTCAGAGCTGGAAGGAAGATTTGGAACAATATTAATTCTTAAAGCTTTCTAGCAATAATTTCTATGACTTTTTAATTATTACAGTAAATAAGGATGTTTACAGATGCCATGGAATCTCTTGAAGAGCTCAGTGTTGATTTATTTCCTCGAAAGAAGGGTTTTTTAAAATAGCCAAGTTAGTTACATCACAACTGTGGAAATGATTTCCTACTTGCTTGGTATATATTTTATGTATATTATATGTTTATATTTTAATGTCTACAAAAAATTCTTGTATTAAAAGAACATTAGTCAAAGTAAAAGAAATTAAAATAATAAAACATTTTCTATTGTACATGTTAGTATATGTAATTTGCAATATTTATCAACAACGTGAATTGAAAGTCAAAAAGAATATCCGTCTCTTCACAGATGCTTTGCATCCCCTCAGACACTGGACCCCGTTAAAGCACTGCACTACCATTAAGGCAAGTGAGAGTGGTTCTTTAAAGTGTGGGGAACGGTTACCAAGCGGGGCCTCAGATTCGTTTACAGGGAGGCGAGCGACCAAAAACTTTAAGGGGTCATATGATGCTGCTAAAAAAAAAAAAGCCTTGTGTATTTGGTGTAATAAAATGTGTCTATGTGGTTTAAGGTTAAAAAAACACATTATTTTTCCACATACTGTACATTATTTTTTCTTCTCTATGCCCCGCCTTTCTGAAGCGCTCGATTTTTACAAAGCTCATCGGTCTGAAAAATGCTATCCAGTGTGTTGTGATTGGCCGAATAACTCAAGCGTGAGATGGAAATGTTACGACCCTCACCATACTCCCCGTGTCCCGGCGTGATGAGACAAACACATTAAAACCCATTACAAACGAGGCATTTTTTGCATCCAATGGGGACATAAGTACTGATTATAATGACTTATAATGTCTTTTTATGTTGTTGCGTTGCATTGCATCACGCTGCATAAACATAAAACCATGTCTGCTTTTGTGATCGGAGAAATGATAAACTACAAGTGCTACTCTACTGCCCAAAACGCGCGTTTGAATCATCAGTGACAAATTATTTAAATATAAAAAAACGTACTTACAGTACGGCGGCATTGTAGTCTAAGTTACTCTCCCAGGTTCAGTGAACAGTCCTCCATAAAATGTGCTGCGCATATCTGAATATTTGGGTTGAACTGTTTCGGAACAGTGTTGTAAATACAACTTAACCACTGATTTGTAGTTGTGTCCTCTTGGGGAAAGGCCCAACAAAGTAGTTTCGCTTTCACAACAAAAAAACAGGCGGCATAGAGTGAGGGGAACCCACTGACTTAGCGTGCGCTGAGGCAAGGGGAAGGTGAGAGGGAGGGCGGCTAGAGTGAAAGCTACTGGCAGGGCTAGCGTGGCCGATAGCCCCGGCTTGGGTGTTGCACTGAGGCCGGGATAGAGTGAGATGGCGCCCCGGCGGAATGCGCCAAAACGACAAAGATGAGCGGCACCACATGTGATGGACTCCGGCGGGGAACCCCCCCCCCCCCCCCCGCTTTGTCCACTGTGAAAGTTGTAGTATTCCCTCAGTGACCAGCACGGATCAGCTCCAGGAATGACGAAGGGGATATCGTCCTCTTTTGGAAGACCAAAAAAAAGTAGTTTCGCTTTCACAACAAAAAAACACAGCGCCTTCACGACATGGCTGCAGAGTCAACAATACTACAGTGAGAATAAAGTTACGCCTTCTTTCTTTGCGGGAACATTTAGGCGGCGTTATGCAAATCTTCCCACACAGTGAGGTAGATATGGGGGGGGCGTGTTAGAACGAGTCGTTTTACGTAGGTGTGGCTGACTCTGAAACTTTTATAAAGAATATCTCCTTGGATTTGAGACTTTAGTTTTTGCAAACTTACAGATAATTCTTTATGCACCAAGAGCTGTAACACTCCAAAGAGAAAGGAAAAAATTTAAATCGCATAATATGACCCCTTTAAGAACCACTGCATTAAGATGACCTCAACATGAATAAACATGTATTAAATGCCACAACACAATTTTCACTTTCATTTCATGGAATCTTTATATATACAGTATATATATATACACACTGTATATATATACCACGCACTAACACTTTTATTTATTTTTTTAACTTTATTTATTTTTTTTCACTCTAACTTTGAGTAAAAACTTAATAATGTATTGCTTTTTAAGATTTTATGCCCTACAGCAAAATATCTTTCCTAAATAAAATAAGTTCAGATAGATATTCCAAGGTTTTCTATGAGTGTTATCCACACTGGTGCATTAAGGCGTCATCTTTCCATGTGTCAAAAATGAGGAGAAGCCGCACTATGATATCTGGGGTTGGAAAAATTAACCACTGTGAAACATATCACTCCCAAAGACATACTGTTAAACGAAGTCGACCAGAAAGAGAGGGGGTCGAAGGATGAAACTGCAGAATTGTCATTGGTGTGTGTGTGTGTGTGTTTTGCTGTGATGGTGTGGCCCCAGTTGAGGGGGGGAAACAAATGTTTCTTCATACTTGGTAACATTCCGACAGTTGGTGGGTTTTAGAGAAAACATTGGATATGTAACGTTAAAAAATGTTTGAGATTAAGACTATGTTGATTGTTATTTCTTAAAACGTTAGGTTGTAAACAAAGCTAAAACATTTTTACTGCAACATTTTGGAGGTGTTGTTGATGTAACAGATATAATACTGTTCTCAATAAACATTGGCATAATGTTTCTTAAGATAAAAAAAGAAAGAACAGTTCTCTCAGCCGCATTAGGAAAAAATTATAAGAAACATTAATTGAGGCAGAGGTGTGGAATATGGTATAAAACAATTCTGGTATGTGAATATTAACAAGCTCGAACTTTATCTGCAAACATTTTGAGGCTGTTGGGAGGGGTACAGATTATATAATATTCTCAATTAAAATCAATGGCCATGCTTTCAAGATGACAAAAGAAAGAACATTCTCTGCAGCACATTTAGGAGAACATATAAGAACACTCGTTTGAGGGCCAGAGGGGATGGCACTATTCTGTACCAACATCTTGTAATGTGAATATTAACAAAGCTAGAACATTCAGCTGCAACATTGTGAGGATGTTGTGAGGGGTAACAATTAGATGTGTGCTCAAGAAAAACATCAGGCATACTGTTTCAAGGATAACAAAGTGAAGAAACATTCTCTCAGCCACATTGGAGAAGTTATAGAACATACGAGACTTGAGGATTGTGTAATGTTTTTATAAAACGTTCTTGTAATGTGACGTATTAAAGCTAGAACATTTTATCTGCAACATTTTAAAGATGTTTTGTGGATGTTGTTGAGGTAGCCGATTATATAGGGGGAGACCTGGTATGGTTGTAACACTTGTTGTTTCAACATCTGTTACTCACCTGAAATTCTGAGCTAGCAGTGATCAAAATGTTTATACAAAGTACACCCAATTGTGTGTTCCACTGACAAAAGCACCATTCAAACCTCTGCAAGTATATCACAGCCCTTATAAGTCGATGTCAAATACATGGAGTGCCTTTGTTACAATCTACCCCGCTACCGGGGTAGGTTGTAACACATACTGGGGAGAGTTGTAACAGTCAAAAGAAGCAAAAACAGCAGCCACCTCATAAAGTCTGCTTCAAAAACAAGTTTATTGAAACAATCTAAAAGAACTACACAAAACAATGTCACACTTTCTACGAATGATCACAGCTCAAATCCACTTTCTGTTTGATGCGGGAATTCAACATAGCATTAGTTCAGGCAGGCCACGTCAGTCAAGCTTGCATCAGCCGACAGTCAGCTGTTCCTGAGGTGTACCAATCCAGTCTTGACACCTATCACAAGCGGTCTATTTAAATTCCCATTCTTCAGCGTCTCTTCCATCGCATCACTGCTTGCAATTAACTCTCACTGCTGAACTTATGGCTGCATGCTAATTTAACACCAGTAATGAGAAAACTGCTACTCTTAGCACAAGTGATATTTATATCATTACTCACCATGTCCGATCCAGACTCAGACGACGAACAGGTCCAGCTTTTCAATAAATCACCTCCTCCGCTTATAGCAGACTGGCCTGCTGAAAAAATTATCACGACACTGTACAGTCATAACATCCAGGCACCTCTAGGAATCAACCACGGAGAACTTTTCCAATTCTTCCCGGAAACAAACTCAGAAACGCTCACAACTCCTTCGACTCCAACTCCATCTGGTCCCAGGAAAGGCACTGCTCCCGTTCCACTAACCCACCGGTTACGAAGAAAAGGACAGAGAGATCCGGCAACATCGCACCGCTCGAGTCTACAGAGGATCTTGTGCTGTCAGCCCTTCAGAGCATTCAAACCTCCCTTACCAGCTTAGATGCTAGGATCCAAGTTCTGGAAAATCAGCCCTCCTCTTCTTCATCGATGCCTACTCCCACGGCTCCCGCTGCTGCTGCTGTCTTCACATCCACCACGGGACCAGCTGATCTTCTACCATGCAGGTCTCTTGCCACGGCTCTCCCAGTGCCCACCACCGGAGCCCCCTTTTTTCCACCAGCCGCTGCTATCTCTTCCCAGCTGCGCGCACAGATCCCCGCAGGTAATGATGCTAATTTGGTTAAAATCCTGCTGTGCTCAGAGGGCCAAGATAAACGCGTAGTAAACTGCAGAGAATTTTCTGTACTGTTGAAAGATAATGATCAACGGCTGTCAAATTGTTTAACTATGCCTGAGTTCAATGTGGCTTTTGGAGTCGTTAGAGACGTAATCTGCGAAGTGTATCCATTGCGTAGGGCTGAATTAGACTCCTATCTAGCCATTATTTCAGATCTCGCTATGACTTACGGTGGGACTCTGTTCTACGAGTACCATAAATCTTTCTCAGCTAAGGCAGCTATGTACATCCAACGGTTCAACCAAAGACTGGACTGGTCCATGGTAGACTTGGCTTTAATAAGTAGACATTTGCAGTTATTGCGGAGACAGACATCCCAAGTCCGTGTGTCCTCGGAGAATGCACGTTTCAAAAAAGAGAAAATAAAGCCTTCTACACCTGTCAATGTTCCTGAACTTGACAAAGCTTTAAAAAAGCACTCCAATCGCTGTTTTGTGCATTATTTGATAACTGGACTTATTCAAGGATTCTTGGTCGGATTAACACTCCTCCCAAAAACATCTTTCATTTGCAATAATCTTCAGTCAGCTCTTAAAGAGCCTGTAGTAGTAGACAGTCTATTGGCAAAAGAGGTAGAAAAAGGATATTTGATTGGTCCCTTCGATAGTCCCCCTTTTCCAATATTTCGTATATTAACCCTTTAGGCATAGCTACAAGGAAATATTCTGGTAAGAAACGTTTAATAATAGATCTGTCAGCCCCCCATGACAATGTTCTTGTACCTAGCATTAATTCCTCTTCCTAATTTTTCTTTGTTTTATGCTTCAGTGGATAATGCCATTCAGTTTATTAAAATAGCTCGTAAGGGTGCTTGGCAGGGCAAAGCCGACATCGTCGATGCTTTTAAAATCATGCTGCTTCACCTGTCTCAGTGGCACCTCTTCAGAGTCCAATGGCGTAAAAAAATATTTTTCTCCGTTAGACTGACGTTTGGCTGTCACAGCAGCCCTCGTATTTTCGACACCTTATTGGAAGCATTCTGTTGGATTCTTTTAAACTACTGCAAGCTGCCTTTCGTGCTTCATTTGTTAGACAACTTTCTGGTTGTGGACTATCCAAACTCTAAACCCGACCGATGTATTAATATTCTGAAATAAACTTTTAATAAACTAGACATACCTCTCTCAGAAGAAAAAATTGCGGGGCCATTAAATACAATTGAATTCCTTGGTATTACTCTAGACAGCAATCTCATGCAAGCTTCCTTACCTCTTGATAAACTTGATCATATCAGGGAGGCTATGACAGATGTTTTAAAACGCGATTCCACCACTAAGAAAGAACTTCTCTCTCTATTAGGGCATTTAAATTTCGCGATGCGGATCATTCCGCAAGGTGTTCTTTCATGTCTAGATAAATCCGATTATATCAAAAACACAGTCGAGAAATGCACGATTCTATTAATTGATTCAGGCCTGCAACTCGAGCTGCTTGTGGTCTCTTCATATGTGAAAGGGTGTGAAACGGAATTTCTTTTTTTTATAACGATTTATAGAGACTTCTGCGCACCTCACATTTCTTTACTGACGAAGTCCTTCTATCGGATTGGAGGGTTTTCAATAATCAATGGTTGTTAGCGTTGGCCAAAGACTTGTCGACTCTTCCACAAAAACAATTATCAACCGACGCTGTGCGAATTGGAGCGTCGGACCACTCAACACACAAATATTATTTTGTTTATCTGCAGCATTTTGTATACAAATACCTGAAAACCCCAGGAAGCTGAACAGACCGACCCTGGTGCCCATGGTAAACCTGACACTCCGATACATTACCGGACTACTGGATATTTAGGTGAAAGAAAATCACTTCCTTGGCATAAGGAAAATCCACAAAGGGAAGGACTTTTCGTTGCCAATTAATTAATAGGAAAAACCTTTCGTTGACATGACCACACAGATCCTTAAGGTATTGGGTAATTATTGTACTCGTGTATTTGTCTGTGAAATTGTATATACTGAATAGCAGGCTTTTAATCAAAAACACACTCATGTCAGCTTAACTATATATGTAACCCTACCATGGTAGTATTATGAATTCGTATTCGGATGATCTGATTGAGATTGTATATTGTATGTTTACACATACGCAACATATTAGTGTTCTAAGAGTCTTTAGTAATTTTTATCCAAGTTTCATATATGCTTTCAAACAAAGGGCCATAAAAAACGCCCCAGTATCTCAGAACTCCCACTTGAGATTTCGGACTTTCTCATTGGACAAGCCCATCTTGAGAGGCGTGAATCTTTGCAGGCTTTAAAGGCCGCACTTCATGTGACCCGCCCAGTCGGTGGTTTGTTGAAATTCTGAGAAGATGTGAGAAAAACGCACTCCAGGACACCCTAAGTTTTGTACCAGGCTTTCGGCCTCGACCTTTCAATTTCACCAAGATCCTCTGACTCAAACTGGTTCTTTTCCCTCAACCAACTTCAGCAAATATCTTGGGCCTTAAGATTGCATCAGGAAACTATTTTCAGACAGACGAGACTTGCAATTATCAAACTTAGTCTTATTAATTGATACATTAAGTATCAGTTGCACCTTTTTTACAAAGGTGTGTTTGAACTAAGAATCTGACGTTTCCCTCAGGCGTAGATCTGCTGAATATGCAAATGTTTCAATAACTTCATGCTCTTATTTTCGTTCTCTTTAAAGCGTTAAGCTTTAACCCTTTCCTATACAAACTGTATGCGTGTGTATGTGTATGTTAGAGCAGTTTATGTGTTTATGTAGGATGTTAGACCAGTTTATGTGTTTATGTAGTATGTTAGACTAGTTTAAGTGTTTATGTAGTTAATAAAACCTTACTTGTATCACACTTGTGGTTGTTTTCCCATAACTGGAGTCACTTAATCATGCAGATTTATGCTACATGCTTGTGTAGAATTGTACAGTAAGAAAGTTATTTCCCTTAACCAGGAAATTAACGTTCTTAGAATTGACAAGACAGTTGACCCTGAGAGGTCAGCTAAATATCTACAGCGGATCTAAATATTCATAATTAATTATAACTAGTTATGATTAATTAATATTTCCCCTTTGAGCTGATTCACTACAGAATTATATCCTGTCGTCGTAGCCTGCATTCTTTGGGGTAATCAGTGGTCCAGAAACCAAATTCTTGTTTACTGCAATAATGCAGCAACGGTCCACATTATTAATAAAGGGCGCTCCTCAGTTCCATTCATTAATACATTTTTGAGGCGTCTTATGTGGATATGAATTACCGGCAATTTTACGCTCCGCGCTGCCCACATACCTGGCCTCGATAACCAAATAGCTGACTGTCTGTCTCGTTTCAAATTTCAGGAGTTCAAAACCATGTGCTCAGATGCCACCCCTTCGAGCCTGCCTTGCCCAGCATTCGCCCTGACTATTCTCGACTAAACACCACTCTGCAGTTTTATATTTCCGCAGCTTCCATGTTCATGAGATCAAGTCTAGCCAAATCTACATTAAAAGTGTATGACTCTGCTTGGATTCGATTTTCTACCTTTTGCTCCACCTTTTCAGTTTCTGTTTTACCTGTTAACATTGCTATTGTATGTTCATATATAACGCATTGTTATTTAGCACAAAAAATGCAGCCCTCCTCCATTAAAAGTCAGGTTTCAGGCATTCAGTTTCATCTAAGATGCTTGGATCCATCCATCCATTCGTATGCTCCTCGATGGCATCAAAAAGGAAGTGCCAAAAAGCAAAGATAAATGCCTTCCTCTTACTTTCTATCTCTTAAAAAACTGGTTGTTAAACTGAGACAAGGGTGCTTCAGTCCTTACGTGGATTCTCTTCTAGAAGCCGTTTTTTTCTGTGCTTTTCATGGCTTTCTCAGGGTTGGTGAATTCACTACACGCAATAATAATTTTGATCCCTCTAACGATCTCACGGTGTCTGACATCACTTTCAACAATTTTTTTTTCTATCTTCCTTAAACATTCATAGCGAGAAGTCTGAAATAGAATCTGAAGGTATTTCAGTTGTCATTGCTCGTACTAACACAGTTTTTTGCCCTTTTCATTCCATGTCCCGGTATCTGAGCATTCGCCCTCATGCTCATTCTGATGAACCTTTATTCGTCACTGAGGAGAAAAAAGCCATGTCCATATCCTGGTTTGCCGCTCGTCTCCGTTTGATCTGCCAATCATGTGGCCTCTCACCAGAGCAGTACACGACTCCCTCCTTTCGCATCCGAGCAGCTACATCAGCGGCCTCTGTCACAACGATTCCCACACTTAAAGCGATGGGAAGATGGTCTTCTTCCGCATACGAACGTCATGTTCGTCCTGGACTTAAAGACATTTTAGATGCTCAAAAATCTATGGCATCTGTCTAATCTAGTAAGGCTTCTCCTCGCTATGAATTTGTTGTTGTGTTTTTCTCCTCTCTTCAAATTTGTCATTGTGTATTGGTGCGTCGTACCTTTGACTGAATGCTATTGTGACAGTCATTCGAAGTATTTCCGCAGGGTGTATGCTTCCCCTGCCGGACTGCCACCCACAGTTATGCAATTTACAGCATTAGTGCATATTAACATGCTCCTCCTGCCACCGCTAGGGGTCGTATGCTTCCCCCTTTACATTCACATATTTGCTTTAAGCATTTTAAGCAACATGCTTGTTGCATATCCTCGATTGCCTAACTTGGGGTAACGCTTCCCCCTTAATGCGATTTAACGACACACCCATCACTACGCAACAAATAACGGTGCGCTAGACTAGATACAAGACTCGAACACGAACATAATAATGTGGCGATACTTAGCTGGTGTTACTAACCCTAGCGTAAAACGGAAAAGTCACCCCAAACAATGAAGGAGACCAAGAAAAGAAAAGCAGAAGTTTTAATACCAAGTGGCAAACTGGGCGCGAATGGCTCGTATATGACTCCACAAATCAGATAATGTATTGTGAGGATTGCCGGACATGCACATTGGAAAAGCACAAAACAAATAATTTTGTTACTGGAACAAACAACTTCAAGGTGGAAGCTGTTAAAGACCACGAAAACTCTAAAAGTCATCTCCAGAGCTTAGCCACAAAACAAGCAAAATCAACGTCTATTGAAAACAGCACTGCAGTTAAATGCTTACCATCAATGAAGTCATCGCTATTAGACCGAATTAAACTTCTCTTTCGAAACGCTCATGCTGTGGCAGACGGCGCTGCGGTGATGACTGGTGAAAAGAATGGTGTGGTCACAAGAATCCGGGGAGACAGGTCTTATGTCCTGGGCGTCCATTGCATGGCCCATAGGCTTGAGCTAGCTTATGCTGACGCAGTGAAACAAAATCTGATGGCTAGGAAGGTTGAAGACCTAATGTCTGGTCTTTATACTTTGTACCACAAGAGCTCAGTAAACAGAGACAGTCTCAAGACAAGCTTTGAGGAGCTCAACATGAAGCCCTTGATTCCAACTAGAATTGGTGGAACCTGGTGGGTGGCACACTTCCCCAGGGCTTTAGACCATTTCCTGAGAGGCTATGCAGGAATTACACATCACTTGGAAAAGGTACTTTAAGTTATACTATTGTTAAGTTATAATGTAAAGACAGGCAGCAGAGATGTATGCTTTTCTTTTTTGTTACCTGTATGATATAAATATATTTTATTTTTAATTGCAGACAATGCAGACTGATGTCAAACTTAAGGCCAAGGCCAAAGGATTCCTCTATCAATGATGGTACACTTGTAAAGTTCTCCTGCCTCCTGTATGACATTTTGACACACCTCAGCAACCTGTCAGTCACACTGCAGAAGTCATTATTGACTTTGGCATTATAAAGGAGTAGTTGGCTCTTTCTGTGCGTGCATTATTGTCACAAAGTCTAAAATTAGCTTACCTAGACTAGGGCCTAAGTTAAAGTCAGTGCTGGAAGCTGATACATATGAGAACGTCCACCTGAAGCCTGCTAATGCTAAACAGCTGGATATCGACAAGAAACAGCTTATAGATTCTCTGTGCCAGTGCCTCACTGAAAGACTTGGGGATGTAAACAGTGGTGTCCTGAAGGCTATGCGACTGATCAGTTTCCAATGCTGGCCAGATGCAGACATGAGTGCAGGTTAGTAATTAAATGTATAAACTTTAACCAATACCTTTTAATAGGGAAGATAGCGTGACAGTATAATAGACAACATATTTTATAAATATGTATTTTAGACTTGTGACACTGACGTGGAAGAGCTCACATATCATTTCAAGCCTCTTCTCTTGTCAGCTGGAGTGGATGTTAACTTGATCCAGGATCAATGGACTGTACTAAAGTCACGACTGTACCAGCAAATGGGGCCCTTAGAGAAGATAACCTGGCCTGCTGTGAACAGAATTCTGGGCCATGAGTGTCATGATATTCTTTAACTTTTTGACCTCACACTTGCCATCCCATCATCTTCTACTGACTGTGAACAAGGTTTTAGTTTAATGAAGTTGATGAAAACTGACTGGCGTGCAAGACTGAAGGCTGAGACACTCTGTGAACTTCTTACTGTCCAGCTGAACTCTCCTGATATCATGCACTTTGATCCCACCAACGCCATTGAGATATGGCATGCAGAGAGTTTACGCTCCCACAGACCAGAGTTCACGCAAAAACCGAGCTGAAAAACACTTCCTTAGTGACACAGAGGACTCTGAAGATGAGAGCTCTGAGGACATCTGAGCATTTGGTTACCCTAAAAGACAGTGTTATTTTGAATGTATGAGATTTTTACTCATTCATAAATCCCTCATTCATTTTGCAACATCTACCAATTTTAGCAGACTCTATTGTACTACTTTTAGGCCACAAGTTTGTTTCGATTCTTTGTTTGATGTTCATTGTACTGTGTTGATTTGCTTTCCTAAAATACATTTTTGGTAAAGGACAAAGATGAATGAGGAAGGGAAGAGATGACAGGATGTCAGAATTTTGTGCGAATAATATGAAATCTTAATTAAATAAATAATAAAATATTAAGTGTTTATAAATAAAGATGTGACAGTTAATCTGGTTATTTTCTTTTTTTGGCTAGTAGAAGTTCTGAATGGCCAGTAACGGTGAATGTCGTAGCCAAATTGCTGTGAGTGACAAAAAAAAAAAAAGAAAAAAAAAAAAAACTTATTTCAAACGCCTGTTTTCTGTAACGTGGCTGACGAGACGTGAGATGTGCGGATCCATGTGCAAAGCTTTATTTGGAGAAGACAGAGACGTGGTCATAAGACAGGCATGGGTCAGATAATGGCACACAGGTATATCGAGGGCAAGACAAAAGAATAATCCATGGCTAGCATAGGTCAATGAACTCATCCAGAATCAAAGAGGGCACGAACTAAGGATAAATCCATGAAACCAGGCGAATGAGTTCGAAAACCGAGAAAAACAGCCTCAAGGTTAAGGCAAGTCTAGGCAACACTGAGGGCTCTGTAGTGTACTATCCAAGATATTCTAAAACAATACTCGGCAGAGGGAAGTATCCAAGTGAGTGTTAATAGTGAGGGAGTGATATGACAGGCTGGGTGCAATCAGTGCTTAGTTCATCAGGCACTGAATGCGGTATATGTAATTCCGGGGTGAGTGTGCAAGCTGTAGGTGCTGATTCAAGAAATTGGAAAGGGTGACCTCTGATGGCTAGCAGATGGAAGTTCATGGACCGGATTCGTGACAGTTCAACCTACCCTCTAAAAAATTCCGGTTGTTTCAACCCACTTTGGTCAAATACATGGACTACCCACCCTCTGGTTAAAAAGGTAATGTACAAACTTTAACCATGGTTGGATTAGTTCATATTTGACCCAAAGTTTGGTTGAAACAACCCAGCATTTTTCCGGTTGGGGGGAGTACCCGGTCTCCCCTAATATTCTCAATAAAACATTGACAGTTTCAAGATAACGAAGAAAGAACATTCTCTCAGTCACATTAGGAAAACATCACTGAGGCCAGAGGAGTTAAATATTTTTATAAAACATTCTTGTAATGTGAAATATTCATGCTTTTATAATTAAAGCTAGAACATTTTAAAGAGGTTTTGTGGATGTTGAGGTAACAGAATATACAGTGGGTACGGAAAGTATTAAATAAATTGTTCACTCTTTGTTATATTGCAGCCAATTGCTAAAATCATTTAAGTTAATTTTTTTCCTCATTAATGTACACACAGCACACTATATTGACAGAAAAACACAGAATTTTGGACATTTTTGCAGATTTATTAAAAAGAAAAACTAAAATATCACACGGTCCTAAGTATTCAGACCCTTTGCTCAGTATTTTGTAGAAGCACACTTTTGATCTAATACAGCCATGAGTCTTTTTGGGAAATATGTAACAAGTTTTTCACACCTGGATTTGGCGAACCTCTGCCATTCCCCCTTGCAGATCCTCTCCAGTTCTGTCAATTTGGATGGTAAACGTTGGTGGACAGACATTTTAGGTCTCTCCAGAGATGCTCAATTGGGTCAAGTCATGGCTCTGGCTGGGCCATTCAAGAACGGTCACAGAGTTGTTGTGAAGCCACTTCTTTGTTATTTTAGCTGTGTGCTTAGTGTCATTGTTTTGTTGGAAGGTAAACCTTCGGCCCAGCCTGAGGTCCTGAGCACTCTGGAGAAAGTTTTCATCCAGGATATCCCTGTACTTGGCCACATTCATCTGTCCCTCGATTGCAACCAGTCGTCCTGTCCCTGCAGCTGTAAAACACCCCCACAGCATGATGCTGCACCACCATGCTTCACTGTTGGGACTATATTGTACAGGTGATGAGCAGTGCCTGGTTTCCTCCACACATACCGCTTAGAATTAAGACCAAAAATTTCTATCTTGGGTCTCATCAGACCTAGATCTTATTTTCTTAGTTTTTTTAGCAAACTCCTGCTGGCTTTCATGTGTCTTGCACGCGGAGGAGCGTCCCGTCTGGCCACTCTGCAATAAAGCCAAGCCCCTATCTGGTTAGGGGCTTGCGTGATGGTTGACGTTTCTACAACTTTCTCCCCTCTCCCTACCTGCACGCTGGAGCTCAGCCACAGTGATCTTCGGGTTCTTCTTTACCTCTCTCACCAAGGCTCTCTCCCCCGATAGCTAGTTTGGCCGACGGCCAGCTCTAGGAAGGGTTCTGGTCGTCCAAACTTCTTCCATTTAAGGATTATGGAGGCCACTGTGCTCTTAGGAACCTTAAGTGCAGCAGAATGTTTTTGTAACCTTGGCCAGATCTGTGCCTTTGCCACAATTCTGTCTCTGAGCTCTTCAGCAGTTCCTTTGACCTCATGATTCTCATTTGCTCTGACATGCACTGTGAGCTTTAAGGTCTTATATAGACAGGTGTGTGGCTTTCCTAATCAAGTCCAATCAGTATATTCAAACACAGCTGGACTCAAATGAAGGTGTAGAACCATCTCAAGGTGATCAGAATAAATGGACAGCACCTGAGTTAAATCTATGAGTGTCACAGCAAAGGGTCTGAAAACTTAGGACCAAGTGATATTTCAGTTTTTCTTTTTTAAATCTGCAAAAATGTCAACAATTCTTGTGTTTTTCTGTCAATATGGGGTGTTGTGTGTACATTATTGAGGAAAAAAATAACTTAAATGATTTAGCAATGGCTGCAATATAAAAAAAGAGTGAAAATATAAGGGGGTCCTGATACTTTCCGTACCCACTGTATAATGTGCTCAATGAAACACAGGCACAATGTTTTAAGATAAAAGGAAGAACAGTCACATTAGGAGAATGTTATAGGAACATCACTGAGACTGTGTAATGTTTTTATGAAACGTTCTTGTAATGTGACAAAGCTAGAACATTTGACATGCAACATTCTAAGGATATTGAGGTGACGGAACATAATATTCTCAAAACATTGGCACAATGTTTCAAGATGACATAGGGAAAACAATTCTCTTAACCACTGTAGGAGAACTTTATACAGTGTATCCGGAAAGTTTTCACAGCATGTTACAGCCTTATTCCAAAATGGATTAAATTATTTCTCAATTCTACAAACAATACACCATAATGACAACATGAAAAGTAGTTTGTTTGAAATCTTTGCAAACTAAAAATAGAACAAAAAGCCTTTGCTCAATACTTTGTTGAAGTACCTTTGGCACCGATTACAGCCTCAAGTCTCTTGGAGTATGATGCTACAAGCTCGGCACACCTATTTTTGGGCAGTTTCTCCCATTCTTCTTTGCAGGACCTCTCAAGCGCCATCAGGTTGGATTGGTCTCCATAGAAAAATGCTGGAGCACTGTCAGAGTGACCATCGGGATCTTGGTCACCTCCCTGACTAAGGCCCTTCTCCCCCGAACTTTCAGTTTCAAAGGTCTACAGACAATTCCTTAGATTTCATGGCATGGTTTGTGTGAGACCTTATATAGACAGGTGTGTGCCTTTCCAAATCATGTCCAATCAAGTGAATTTACCACAGGTGGACTCCAATCAAGTTGTAGAAACTTCTCAAAGATGATCAATGGAAACAGGATGCACCTGTGTTCAATTTTGTACATTTGTACTGTTGGATTACAAATTTAAGAATCTGTTTAAAATATGTTGATCCTATGTTCTGACATAGCATCACATGAAAAACTAAGGTGAAGTTGTTTAAGGTAAATGACATCAGACAAATGATTCTCTTAAGTAAAGTTTGGGGCAAGAGGTTCCTGTCAGTTCCTGTTCTCTTATTGTTAGTCAAATGAACCAGATTACTGAGACTATCACCTTTTGTTTGTAATGGCTCTTAGTGCCTCTGCCCCAGTCTTGGAGTAGTTATACTGATTAAATTAGGACTGGTGAAATGTGGGCATTGCTATACTGAATACTTACTTTGGCATGATTGTGGTTTATTTCTTCACCTAGTGCTTGTCCCCCCTTTCTAAGCACTGCCCCCTAAATGTATCACTGCCTTAGTTAGCCTTTTGATGACTGCAGCGCCACGCAGCGCGTTCTCAATAAAGAACTCTGCTGAAGATACCCAAGAGTCTCCTGGTCTCTGCTTCGACGAGGAAAAAGTTTCCTACAGTACATTTGTACAATGTGTTACTTATGTACATGTGATTTATTTTCTTCGTTGTTTGTTTTTAATAAATTTGCAAAGATTTCAAACAAACTTCTTTCACATTGTCATTATGGGGTATTTTTGTAGAATTTTGAGGAAAATAATTAATTTAATCCATTTTGGAATAAGGCTGTAATATAAAATGTGGAAAAAGTGAAGCGCTGTGAATACTTTCCGGATGCACTGTAAGGATGTCATTGAGGCTGGAGGTGATGGATTGATTTGTATAAAACGTTTTTATAATGTGATGTATTAACAAAGCTAGAACACTTTATCTGCAACATTTTGAGGATATTTTGCGGATGTCATTGAGGTAACAGTTTATACAATATTGTCAATAAAACATTGGCACAATGTTTCCAGATTACAAAGGAAGAACATTCTCTCAGCCACATTAGGAAAACGTTATGAGAATATCATTGAGTCCTTAAGTGATGGATTTTTTTTTATAAAACGCTCTTTAATGTGACGTATTAACAAAGCTAGAACATTTTATCTGCAACATTTTGAGGATGTTGTTGAGGTAACAGTTTATACAATATTGTCAGTAAAACATTGGCACAATGTTTCAAGATAAGAAAGAACATTCTCTCAGCCACATTAGGAAAATGTTATAGCCTATGGATATTATTGAGGCCTGAGATAACAAAACGTTCTTTATAAAAGTTTCTTGTAATGTGACGTTAACAAAGCTTGAACACTTCATCTGCAACATTTTGAGGATGTTTTTTGAGGTAACAGATTGTACAATGTTGTCAATAAAACATTGGCACAATGTTTCAAGACAACAAAGAAAGAACATTCTCACAGCCACATTAGGAGAACATTATAAGAACATCATTGAGACTTGAGGTGGTGTAATGTTTTTTATAAAATTTTTTGGAATGTTCTTGTGTTTACAAAGCTACACTCTAAAAAAAAAAAGATGGTTCTTTAAAGGTTCTTTACACGTAGAAACAGCTCTTTTTAGAACCGTATCCTCCTGAAGAACCTTTTATATGCTGAGACGGTTCTTTGCTTTAGAGTTTACGGTTCTTTTTTCCTGCCTTTTTGTTTTCCAAATCTGTAACTGTCAAAGCCACATCATTACTGGTTTTCTGGAGCTCAAGACAGACTTTGAACACACACTCTTAAGAGGTAAATGATTAATTTCTTAAAATTTCTTAAAATTTTACCTTTAAAAATAATTTAGTTTCATGCCAATCATGTATTTGTCTCTTTTTAGTTTAACAGAAAATGCATGTGACCAGCTATGTTCAGTTAAGGATGCTTACTTTCTCTTCACTGAGTAGGCCTAACAGAAATGTTTGTTGTTTGTTTATTTATTTATGAAAAACCTAAATAGAAGCCACAATATTTTATAAAATCAGGTAGATGGATGAAAATTCTATTAATAAATCATATATAAAAATAACATTAATACAAATATTAATAATTTAGAAATATTTACTGATATTAATTGAAAATAAATTGTAACACCAGGTCCTATAAACTTGTCAAAGCACAATTCTTTATGGAACCTTAATAAAAAAGGGTTCTATATAGAACCAAAAAGGGTTCTGCTATTGTTAAAAGTAAAAGTACCCAATTTGGTACTGTTTAGAACATTTTACCGGGAACATTTTGAGGATGTTGTTGAGAAAACAGATTATACAATGTTCGCAATATTATTGTGGAACATTCTCTCAGCCACATTAGGAAAATGTTATGAGGATATCATTTTGAGGTCTAAGATGACTAAATGTTCTTGAAAAAAACTTTATTGTAATGTGACGTGTTAACAAAGCTAGAACATTACTAGAATGGCTTCTGTCTTGAGTGGTCAGCAGAAGTCAGCTGAATTCCAGCGTCTCGATTACAAAAATACAAAAGGAAGAAAAAGTCTGGCATTTGGCATCATGAACTGTTGCCGAACGTGTGTTACAGGAGACGAGAAGCGCTGATTGGGCCACGTTTAAATCCACCAATCACTGCGTACTTTTCTCGTGACGTAAGAATATTTTAAATCGACGAACCACGAACGATTGGTGTACAATGTTCGTGGCATAGTTGCCATGTCCGCCTATTATACGTGACTTTGGGCTTCTTTTTTTGTAAAGTTGCATGAAAAAAGTCGCGGGTTGCGGATTTTTGGGCTTATTTAAAAAAAATATGGTTGCTTGTTAGGGAAATCTGACAAGCAACTTCGTTTCTTTATTTATGTTCACCGTATTCTCCAATGTATAGAATGACACTCTGTCTGCTCGCAGTTAATAGCCAACCAGTGCAATAATATAAGTGCTGCAGCTTAATTTGCTAAATGTTCCGCCCCCTCCTCCTCCTCATTGGAGAAAATCACGTTCAAAAAGAAGATGCGTGACGCTCTAATCCAAGCGATGATAGAAGTAGAGGACTGGGATGACTTTCTTTTAGCCTATTTTTTTTATTTTTACAATGTTTTTGTAATGTATTAATTATCACGGGCTGTAATAAAAAAACAAGTAGTCTTATACTAATACTAAGAGTTAATATGGTTCGAATAGCCTATATTTCTATAAATATGTGGCTATGTTACAGCTCCCCTTTGAAGCTCTTGTGTTTTTCTCCTTTTCCATCTCTCCAATACTATTCTGCTCACAGGTGATTGGAGATGAGTTTTGTTCCCATTTTTGTTGCAGTTTGCTGATTTTTGTAAAATAGCTTCTGTTTTTGCTTTTCAGATAAAAGAGTGGTTTCAGTTTAATATGTTGCAGGCTCATTTATTGGTAATAAATAACTGATAATAAATATTACTGATGATAATAAATCATTAAAAATATTGGGCTTGTTTTGTTTTTGAAGCAGCGGTTGCTTATTTGTCTTGTGAGAGTTGGCAACAGTGGTTCGTGGTCGGAATCATCTTATTTGATGGAACTAAGTGAGTACGGAGTCTTTCACATTCAAACGCGGCGGAATCGGATACAGAGGTATTGGAGGATGTTTTACTCGCTGGTACAGTGTGTGGCCCAAACAACAAACCTGTCTCCAGGTCAGCAGAACTCTCCCTTCCACAATAATTACCTGTACATTTTTTATGGCTTTTTCAGTTTACGTATTTCTTTTTTATCTTTTATGTATTTACATACACAAAAATCAATCAAAAATGTTTCAATCTAGGATGACACAATTCTTTTTTATCTTTATACCTTTTTCACATGCACATTTGATATAGCCTAGACATCTTTCAGTATTGGGGCTGGATCTTACTTTCTTAGAATTATATGACAATTGCATCAATTTTGGGTGTAATGCTGCTTTTGAATAACAGCTAGATTTGTTTTCATCCAGAACCCAAACTGCCTGCTTGAAGATGAACACGGATGATGCAATAAAAGTCTCCATTTACAATAAAGGTACTGTAATGTTAATCTGTTTCTACTTTCTAGGTAATGTTAATATTAGTAACATTTTATTTTAGAGTCCAGCTCTCACTTTTAACTAGTTGCTTATTAACTTGCATATTACTAGTATATTGGTTGTTCATTAGTATCTGCATGATTTTATTTCTACATCCCTAAATCCTACCCAATACCTAAATTTAAATTCTACAAAAACTACCTTACCAACTATTAATAGGCAGTACGTTAGGAGTTAATTAAGGCAAAAGTTGTAGTTAATAGAGAATATGTTCCCTATACTGTAGTGCAGTGGTTTTCAAACCTGTCCTGGAGGACCCCCAGCCCTGCACAATTTGTATGTCTCCCTTATCAGACACACCCAATTCAGGTCTTTCAGTACGTCACACTCACGAGAATCGAAGTGCATTTTGGGTATCGCTGCCATTTGGAAGGTATCAAAGCCCGAGTGTTTCGTTATTGAGAATATGTTTGTTCCCTTTCAGTCGGTCACTCTGAGTCACTTCGGTGACCGACGAATTGGGATCTCGTTTAGAGTGACCAATCTACTTTGAGTGTAAACTAGACGAGCCAATGCACATTGGCATGCTATTATTGCCATCCAGCTGCTGCTGATCACAGCGTGAGTTTAAGTAGGCAGCAGATGCAGTGCATATTCAGCTTTTCGCTTCGGAGCCGAGCGATCACATCGTTCTGCTCCTGACTACTCTGCTGAGAGAAGAAGACTGAAGGAGTTCAGTGCACTCTTGGAGAGCTTTTCGTGTTGGTGGACGGCGCTTCAGCGGCGGTGTTTTTTCCGTGTCGAGTGGGTTGCACACATCATGCTGCACTACCCCCTGTTTGTGTTGCCATCTCCCCTGTGCGCTTCAGCACGTTAAAAGAGCTTTTTCCCTAAAAGAGCAAATTCGGGTGTGTCTTTTTAAAGACGACGTTGCGTGGCAAACTTGACGTTACGTCTTTGTAAAGACGATGTGGGTCTTGCTATAGACAACGTATCACCCGGGCGTTTTTGGATGCGGTTGTTACCTGGTGCTGGGTGATGGTCATGATCGCTGCTTCTCATGCCTGGGCATGAAGCACGCTGAGGTGGCTTTCGTGGATGACTCATGCTCCCATTTGCGGGGGTATGACCATCTCGGAGTCTGTTACCTGCAAGGGGGCGGAGTGCTTGTGCCACTGCCTAGATCTGGGGTTCCATCTGGTGGCAGCCGGGGGCATCCTTTTTTCTGGCAGTGGGCGGACTGGTTTTATGGTCACGGTGAGGAATTCCCCTCTGGAGATGCCCATGCCCGCCAGCACTTCGAAACCAGCGGAGCTCTCAAAAAGAGCAGGCTGGACCCTCCCGGGGGGTACCACCTGTTTCATCCGAGGCTCCCCCTGAAGATCGGATGTTGGTTGCAGCATCGGAGGGTGAGCCAGTGCTTTCTGGAGAGGAAGATTCGGCTGTGCTGCTCTCCTCCGGGACTTTAGCAATGCCTGAATCGGATCCAGAAGTAATGGCTATGCTTTCCTGGGCCGCCTTAGGGGTAGGGCTCGAGTGAAGACTTTAACCGTGTCTCGAGCCCTCAAGTTTGCACGATTGGTTCCCGGGGCGGTCCGTGTTGGTTCTCAGCGCCCCGCCTCGGTGCCGTTCTTCCCGGAGGTGCATGAGGAGCTCAACAGGTCGTGGACGGCACCTTTTTACTGCTGGAAACCGATCTGCTGTTTCCTCCTCCCTCACCACCCTTGACGGTGGTTCAGCTAGGGGGTTACAAGGGTCCCCCCGGTGGAGTGGTCTGTTTGCGCTGGCGTTGTGTCCTAAAACTGTCCAACCGGCAGGGAGAACCGTGCCTCCCTCCCGGGTCTGTAGGTACTCGACAGGCCAGCGATGCCTATACGACCGGTGAAGAAGCTGCCTCCTCTTTACACGGTACGTCGTGAATTGCAGTGCACCAGGTCATAGGCACTGAGGGACTTGCACAGGGGGTGCACGACCCGGAATTTTCGCATAGAACTCCGCACCATGCGAACCTGCGCGACCACGACGATGAAGTTTCTGGCGCCGTCTCTGGGTCCTGCGATGTGCACTATGGTGGTCCAGGAGCGCAATTTCTGGCTGTGTCTGGCCAACATGCGTGAGACGGATAAGACAAGATTCTTGAACGCCCCCGTTTCCCAGGCCGGCTTTTTCGGCGACACGGTGGAGAACTTCCCCAGCGGTTCTCCGCTGACCAAAGCAGACTGAGGCCATCAGGTACATCCTGCCGGGGTGCAGCTGCTGCCCCTGCCACCGCCAAACAAGAGCAGCGCTCCTGCGGCCTCCAGCAAGCTGTGCCGTGGAGCCGGTCGCAGGGTAGCCGCCCCTCCCGTCCAGGCCCCCGCCAAACCTGGAGGCAAGCGAAAGAGCAGAGGCCCTGAAACGGGCAACCAAGAGGTAGAGGGACCTGTTCTTCAGGAGATGGTAAGCACACCACACCACCGGAGGAGGGCCGGGTGGAGAATCTTTTCATCTTTTCCACCACTGACCTCTCGGTCGGTGGTAACCAAATTCTCGACAAAGAGCAATTCCTTTATTTTTTGGGTCCCCAGAGGGGACAGGTGGGTTGTGGACGATCTAGTGCGTATCGCACTCACCCTCCTCTCTTGCCTGTGAGCAGCAGTGGGTGGATCGGGAGGACAAACCAATGGACTACCCATGCACCCTCTGTTCGAACGCAGGTCAGTGTTACCCACACCAGACCCCGCCTCGGACCGGCTACGAGACGCCGGGCCGGGTCCCTGCGTTTTTCCTCGCTGCCCCACTGCGGGTACGCCTGTAGTTCCATTGATGCCACTAGCGCGGTGTCTGGGAGCCTGGCTTGAGCTACCCAGCCCGTCTCGATGGCTCCTTCGAACTGTCAGGCTCGGCTATGCGATTCAGTCTCCCGGCGTCCCCCTCAAGTTCAGTGGCATCCACTTCACAAGAGTGAAGGCGGCCGATGATCCTGTCTTGCAGGTGGATATCGCAGTCCTACTGGCGAAGGATGCGATAGAGCCGGCCCCTCCAGCCGATATGAAGACGGGGTTTTACAGTCCCTACTTCATTGTACCCAAGAAAGGCGGTGGGTTGATACCTATCTTGGACCTTCGGTCTTGAACCTGGCCCTTCACAACCGGTTACCGTTCAAGATGTTGACGCAGGAACGCATCTTCGGGTGCATCCGTCCCCGAGATTGGTTTGCAGCGGTCGACCTGAAGGACGCGTACTTCATGTGTCGACCCTTCCGCACCACAGACCATTGCTGTGATTCGCATCCGAAGGACGAGGATATCAGTACGAAGTCCTGCCTTCCGGGCTGTTCCTGTTACCCCGTGTCTTCACGTAAGTTGTGGAGGTACCCCTTGTTCCCTTGAGAGAACAGGGTATTCGCATTCTCAACTACTTCGACGAAGCAGTCTCAGGATCAGTTGTGCGAACACAGGGATTTGGTGCTCTCACACCTCAGCCTGTTGGGCCTTCGGGTCAACTGGGGAAAGAGCAAACTCTCCCTGACGCAGAGGATCTCTTTTCCCGGTATGGAGGGGACTCGGTAGGAGCAGGATGGCGGTCCCACTGAAACAGTTTCAGAGGCTCCTGGGGCATATGGCAGCTACGGCGGCAGTCACGCCGCTGGGGCTGCTCCATATGAGACCGCTGCAGCACTGGCTCCATGGCCGAGTCCCGAGGTGGGCGTGGCAACGTGGCACCTTCCGGGTCCAAGTTACACCGGCCTGCCGCCAAACCTTCACCCCGTGGTCAGACCTTGCGTTCCTCCGGGCAGGAGTGCCCCTGGAGCAGGTCTCCAGGCATTCTGTGGTTTGCACGGATGCCTCAACCACCGGCTGGGGGGCCACGTACAACGGGCTTGCAGTGTCAGGGGTTTGGACGGGGCCCCAACTGCACTGGCTGCCTCGAGTTGCTGGCAGTGCACCTTGCCCTGAACCGTCTCAAAGGGTGCTTACTAGGCAAGCATGTGCTGGTCCGAATGGACAACACGGCGACAGTTGCGTACATCAACCGACAATGTGGTCTGTGCTCCCGTCGCTTGTCGCAACTCGCCCACCACCTCCTCATTTGGAGTCAGAAGGTTCTGAGGTCAATTCGTGCCATTCACATTCCGGGTCTGCTCAACCGTACAGCCGACGAGCTAGCTGTCCCAAGCTGCGCTCCCGGGAGAATGGTGACTCCATCCCCAGACGGTCCAGCTGGTTTGGGGATGTTTCGGAGCCGCTCAGGTAGACCTGTTTGCCTCTCCAGAAACCTCTCACTGCCAGTTGTTCTTCTCCCTGGCTGAGGGAACACTCGGCACGGACGCACTTGCACACAGCTGGCCTCGGGCTCTTCGCTAGTATGCGTTTCCCCCAGTGAGCCTTTTTGCACAGTTGCTGTGCAAGGTCAGGGATGACGAGGAGCAGGTCCTGCTGGTGGCACCCTATTGGCCTTCCCGGACCTGGTTCCCGGAACTAATGCTCCTCGCGACAGCCCCTCCTTGGCCGATTCCTCTGAGAAAAGATTTACTGACTCAGAGGCGGGGCACCCTTTGGCACCCGCCCGGGACGGGACGCGGAGGTTCTAAGTGGTCCTACCCCAAGAGTTATTTGACGCCATCACTTCAGCGAGACACCTCCTACAGACACGCCTACCTTGAAGCTGAACCTGTATCTTGGAGTGGTGGTTCTTCTCGCAGAGAAACCCCTAGATCCCAATCAAGTTGTGCTTTCCTTGGTTTTTTGTTCGCAGCAAGGGTTGGAGGCAAAAAGAATGCTGTCTCCCTCACCTTTAAAGTTTTTTGTCTCTGCAATCGCTGTACCACTACCCCCGTATAAGGAGGTCGTTGGGGAAACATGACCTATCGTCAGGTTCCTTAAGGGGGCAAGAAAGTTAAATCCTCCACGGCCCCCCTCTATTCCCTCTGGGGACCTGACTCTGGTGCTCACGGCACTACAGCAGTGCCCATTTGAGCCTTTTTGCAGGCGGTTGAGCTGAATTTCCTTTCAATGAAGACTTTGCTCCTGCTACCATTGGCCTCCATCAAGAGGGTAGGGAACCTGAACGCATTTTTGGTCGGCAATTCGTGCCTAGAGTTTGGGCCGGCTAACTCCCAGGTAATCCTGAGCCCCCCGGGCCGGCTATGTGCCCAAGGTTCCCACTAATCCCTTCAGAGATCAGGTGGTGAGCCTACAAGTGCTGCCCCCAGAGGAGGCAGACCCACCCCTAGCTTTGCTCTGTCCCGTCCGAGCCTTAGGGTGCTACGTAGACCGGACGCAAAGCGTCAGGACCTCATACCAGCTCTTTGTCTGTTACGGAGGCTGGCAGAAGGGGAAGGCCATCTCTAAGTAGAGGATGGCCCACTTGATTGTGGATGCCATCACCCTGGCTTTTCACCCTGGGTGTGCCCTGCCCGTTCAGGTTGCTCACTCAACTAGAGGTGTTGCATCATTCTGGGCGCTGGCTCGTGGCGCCTCGCCGACAGATATCTGTAGGGCTGCGGGCTGGGCGACCCCTAACACGTTCGTTAGATTCTATAGCCTTCGTGTGGAGCCGTATCCTCCTGTGTTCTCACCTCAAACGTGTAGAAGCACTGAGAGGCCCCGGCTTCTGGTCGGCTTGCAAAACCACTCCAGAGTCCATATAGTAGACCCTGCTGAGTTCCTCCGTCCCCTCGTCAGCCAGACGTGGCGGAGCGTCCGGCGTCAGGCCTTCACTCGCTGAATCCTCGATAACCGGTAGAAGGCTGGGTTCCATATGTAAGACCTAATTGGATCCCATATGTTTAAAGTCCACGGTATAGCCTTGAGCCCTTGTTTCCCCGGCAGACTTCTGCCATCCCAAGAGGGTTACAATCACCTCCAATATTCCATATGCACCTAAGGAATGTTCATACGTGTATTGCTTCCGAAACCTCCTTCGGGAAGGTTCAAGCTTCCGTAAACGTCCCTGTTCCAATTAGAACGGGTACGTTTTCCCAGTGTTATCCTGTCTTACTCATTGGGTAGTGCCATTGTAGCAGTAGCTGGTCCTCTTGTGAAGATGCCCTGGCCTACGCCAAAAAGTAGGGTTGCAGGTGGCTTCCACAGGACACTGGATGGGTAGGTAGCTGTTGCCTTTTGGTAGGATCCCAATTCGTCTGTCATCCGACATGACGTCGAGAGTGACCGACTGAAAGAGAATGTCTCGGTTACATATGTAACCCTTGTTCCCTGAAGGAGGGGACGGAGACGTCGCGTCCCTTCGCCACAGCTCCTGTACCACCGCTGTGCGGCCGGGTCACCGGCTCGGCTCCTCAGAGAAAAACTGAATATGCGCTGCATCTGCTGCCTAATTAAACTCACGCTGTGATCAGCAGCAGCTGAATGCAATAATCACATGCCAATGTGCACTGGCTCGTTTAATTTACACTCGAAGATGATAGGGCTCTCAGACAAGATCCCAATTCGTCGGTCACTGACGTGATGTCTCCGTTCCCTCCTCAGGGAACAAGGGTTACATACGTAACCGAGACGTTTTCATTTGATTTAAAATGGTACGTTCTTGTTGTGTTAAAGTCTGCAATAGTGAATTACATGATAAAAAGGGTCAAAAACTCACCAAGAAGAAAGATATTTTAGGTCTCACACTTGAAAAAAAGACTAAACAACAAGAGGCGTCGCCACGTTAGATGGCCTGGGATGCAGGGGTGATATGCAAAATCATCATATTTGCTAACATATCTCCGGTTATGTTCGTTTACCCACGACGTTTTCATAAAGGTAAGAAAGAGATTTTTTTAGATGTGCTTATTTTCTGTTTTCTGAATTTTTAGGAAAATAATGAATTTAATCCATTTTGGAATAAGGCTGTAATATAAAATGTGGAAGAGTGAAGTGCTGTGAATACTTTCCGGATGCACTGTAAGGATGTCATTGAGGCCGGAGGTGATGGCTTTTTTTTTATAAAATGCTCTTTAATGTGACGTATTAACAAAGCTAGAACATTTTATCTGCAACATTTTAAAGATGTTTTGTGGATGTTGTTGAGGTAACAGATTATACAATGTTCTCAATAAAACACTGGCACAATGTTTCAAGATAAGAAAGAACATTCTCTCAGCCACATTAGGAAAATGTTATAGCCTATGTAAAACAAACCTGTCTCCAGGTCAGCGAAACTCTCCCTTCCACAATAATTAACTGTACATTTTTTATGGCTTTTTCAGTTTACGTATTTCTTTTTTATCTTTTACGTATTTACATATACAAAAATCAATCAAAAAAGTTTAAATCTAGGATGACACAATTCTTTTTTATCTTTATACCTTTTTCACATGCACATTTGATATGCCTAGACATCTTTCAGTATTGGGGCTGGATCTTACTTTCTTAGAATTATATGACACTTGCATTAATTTTGGGTGTATTGCTTCTTTTGAATAACAGCTAGATTTGTTTTCATCCAGAACCCAAACTGCCTGCTTGAAGATGAACACGGATGACGCAATAAAAGTCTCCATTTACAACAAAGGTACTGTAACTGTAAAGGTACTGCTTATTTTCTGTTTTCTGAAGTAGCCAACATTATATTCACATGTTATTTAGGGTCAATGCTATTAAACAGACAACCAGGGAGCAGGTGAGCAGAAACGGGTCATGTACCATGAAATGTCTTGCAATCGTTTTATGCATAGGTGTAAAGAGTTATTTTATTTTATTTCACTAACGTTACTGAAATTAAATATTGTTTTTGGGGGTTTGTACTTAACTTAAGTGTAATTTAAACTGAATACTTCACTAAAATACATTTCTAATGTATCTCATTTTTATTTCTTACAATTTTAAAAAGTACTGACTACATTTTTGTACATTTTCATTTCATATAGTTAGGCTAGGTGTGACTAAACAGTAAGTGGGAGCAGTTAAAGGGGGCATATGTGACGAGAGGGTGGGGCCGAGAGCCGTGGTAACGGAGCGAGGCCGGTTGCGTAATTGGCGAATGCGCTGACACCTGCGCCACTAACTGGTCCACGAGTCTCATGGAGTGAGCTCCGAGGGGATTACAAAGGAGAGTGGACGACAGGGAAATACATAGAGACAGGCCTGGATGTTATTTTGTGTTTGGTTTTGTTTTGGTTCCGCGTCGTCCGCGAGGGCTGTTTGCGCTGTTTTGAGTTTTTTTTATTAAAGTTTGTTTAAAGTGTTCGCCGTTTCCTGCCTCTTCTTCCTCGACTACAGACTTTGTTACAGTCATATTTTTGCTGTTTTAAAGATCTTATTTGGTGTATTTGGTGTAACGAATATGGTGAACATGCTTTAATGTTTCCAAAACCACATTTTTTGTCAATACGGTACATGTATTGTAGGTTCGTTTCTACAAATTTCCTCCTTCCGACAAACGCAGTCCTGCTCTGTATTGGCTCAGCTGACCCAGTGCATGTGATTGGCCAGACGCCCTTACCATAATCGCGAGCTTCAGCATTCCAAATAAATGTCAAGACAGTAAATAATGTCATTATTTTTACCATCAGTTCAAGCCCGAAAGGGAACAGAGTCGCGTGACAGACACAGTGATGAAGCTGGTATTTGTTTGCAGTACACAAGCCACGTTAAGACAGCTGACTCCACTGTGATGTGACCCTGGTAGCGCTCTCTCTCTCTCTCTCTGCTGCGCACACACATACACACACGATGCGCAAAACTCCACATTGGAACAGTCAATAGCAAATACTTAAAAAAATAACAAAACAGTAGCTGATTCAGACGCGCCAGATTGTCATAGCAAAGTCAGAGTTACCTCCTCTCCTAGGTTCATGAAACTGTCGTCCATAAAATGCATTTCTGTTCTGTTGCAAGTAATCTTAAAGACACCTAAATGCATCTACTTTCGGAAGGACAAATAAAGTGCTTTTGCTTTCACCTAAAAACACACAGCGTCTCCCTGACATGCTGCTTCAACACTTACTGCGGTTACTGAAACCCCGCCTTCTTTTTTTTGCGTGCACATTTGGGCGCATTGTGCAAATATTTCCACATAGTGAGGTAGATATGTGGGGGCTTGTTAGAACGAGCCGTTTTAGGGGGCCGTGGACGAGTCTTAACTTTGATAAAGATCGAATCGCATCATTGACCCCTTGAGAACAACACATTGCATCCATTGAGAGATCCCCCAGCTGTTAGTAATGGTCGTCTTCACACGACAGCACTCAGTGTCACTAACTGAATGTCACTGTACTTGTGGGTGCGCAGAATAAAAACTGACTGCTGGTGGACGTCAACTCAGATGTCTGATAGTTTTTTCATGATCTAAAGTAAAGCATTATCAGGTAGTGCCAAACTTGTGAATCTTTATTACATGTGTTTCTCAACTCGGCCGGCTGTGATGTCCACTTTACTGTAAAAACATAGTTGAGACCAACCGATAAATACGGGAGCCTGCACAGGCCGAACCAGATCTTCACGATTACTGGAAAGTTACAGGCAGGTGAGTTTGATAGAGGTTTGAGCTAAATTCTATAGGAAGTGGACTCTTGAGGGCTAGAGTTGAGAATTCCTGCCATGAAGGTTTTTATTGCCTTGCTTTTCATGTCAGAAATAAGAAAAATTCTCACTTCATTTTAAATACTTATGTTAACCTTATGCACCTCAGATTGGATCTGCCTGAACAAACACTGTTTTAGACAACTGTGACAAGCACAAAATTATGCCTCACTAGTTTGTGGAGTCATTTGGACACAGAATAGCAGTGATAGACTGTTTTGAGATTTCCACAGAGAAGCCATTCAGTGTGAAAGTGTGTGTCAAAATGTCTTCTACCTACAAGCACTATTTAGTATTTGACAGATCGTCTAGCACAGTGTTTCTCAACCAGGGGTCCGTGGACCCCTAGTGGTCCTTGACGCAAGGCCAGGGGTTCCGTATAAAGTATGAATTTTTGTATACATTTTGTATATTTTGACATGACATGTTCCCATGAAAGAAAATCCAATATAGCTGATGATATGGCCATGATGATATGGTTAACTAACTTGAATTATACTTGACTGCATTTGGTCCTCACAAAGACACAAATGATATGAGTCAATTTTGTTCTGGGGGTCCTTGAGGATGGTTCTGAATTGGACTGGGGTCCGGTACGCCAAAAGGTTGAGATTCACTGGTCTAGCACTTCTAAGAATCCATGCAGAAAGGGTCATCAGAAATGTTTGGCAGAAGCATCAAATCATCTTATTATTATTAATTTATTAAGCTTTCTTATACTTGCACTGTGTCCACTTAAGAAAACAGTGTGTTGATGATTCATCATGCTTGTCACATCTTGTTATGCATTTTGAAACTGATTTTTAACACAGTGTTGCATTAATAAAGTATGTATAATCCATTTTCATAAAATGTTTTTGTTGTTTTTTTTTTTTTTTTTGTTTGTCTCCTTGTTATGTAGTACTTATCAGTACTTGGTATCCACCCAGCCAAATGAACTATGGAAAATTGTGAACAAACAGGGTAAGGTTTGTAGCTTCTGGACCAATCAAACACACAATTTTTCATTTGATTTAACAAATCAGTTATTCATTAGATCGTCACAGTCCCCTCACCCAATAAACTGGATGCCAGGATGTCTGCAATGACACCAGGCCCCCCCTTGGTTACCATGGCAACCCTGACACCAGATACATTTACGATCTAATGGAATGTGAGCAGAGACTCTCACTGTATTTTCCAGAAGCAAGAGGCACAAATGCACATTAGAAATTGACTTTTCTACTAATTAAGTCATAGGAAAACCTTTCTTTGAATGAACACACATATCCTTCAGGCTTTGAGATTTTATACTGTTTTATGCAGGCTTATGATGGAAACACTCATGTTCACCATGTTTAGTATCTATGAATTCGCCTTCTGATGATCTAAACGAGAGTGTATATTATATGTTGGTACATAGGCAAGATATTAGTGTCTGAGCATCTTTAGTAATTTCGATTCAAGTTCCATATGCAAATTACCATGCTTTCAAACAAAGGGTCATAAAAAACTCCCCAGTATCTCAAAACTCACACTTGGGATACCGGCCTTTCTCATTAGACAAGCCCATCTTGAGAGGCGTGAATCTTCCAAGACATTA